>CABHPH010158774.1:0-20292 GCA_902168325.1 Peromyscus nudipes
GTAATAGTCAAGAGCTTTCCAAAATGAATGCCAAACACCAAACCACAGAAGTAGAGATTGGATAACATCAAAGTGGATAAATAATTAGTACATCTGTATGCCTTCATCAGAGAAGCTTTCTTTTGTGGTAGATGGCTATTAATACAGAGACTCATAACTGGCCAATGTGCAGAGTGCACAGTTGTAAATATATATAACCTGTCCTCAAGATTTAGGGATTATTGTGGGATCAAGAGACAGCAGAAAGATTCTAAGAGACGGAGCTAGCCAATATTTTTAGTGAAACAGTATTTGCAGGACATGACAGGACCATTGCACACATGAACTCATAGTGGCTATGACTGTATGCATAAGTCAGCAAAATCCCAGCATGGATGGAAGGGGTGGGCTCATGATGTCCTACTCCTAGCTGAAGACCTATAGGCAACTGATAGCTAGTGATGGAGGGAGAGTCAGTTTTTTTTCCCCCCTGGGGATGTGGTAGATGTTACTCAGCCTCCAGTAGGTGGCCCCATACCCATGCACATACAGGTAGCAGTAAGTGGACTCAGTAAGTTTAAAACAGAGCACGTGAAATTGAGAGGGAAAAATGGGAAGGGGTAGGGGGAAAGGGACAGAATCAGGGTTGATTTGATCAAAACAAATTATGTACATGTATGAAATTCTTAAACAATAAAAAAGGGGGAAAAGAAGGATAAATATAACAAGTGAATTAACAAATACCCCTCAACCACTCATAGTGTATCATATTCAAACTACAGGAAACCAAAGACAAAGAATAAACTTGAAAGAATGTTAAAGGGGGAAATACTTATGCAATACATAGACCAGGACCGCAGTAAATGTCTTACCTGAAATCAATCTCATCTCTAGATAGTGGAGTGAAATATTCAATGTTGAAAGAAAAGTCTGTGACCTGTAATTCTATATTAAGTGAAAATATTCTTCAGAAATAAAGGAGAAACAAAGACTTCCTCAAATGAACAAAAACTGAGGTAATCCATTCCTAGGAGACCTGCCCTGAAGGATATGTTCAAAGAATTCTCAAGGAGAAAAAAAAAATACGGATCAGAAACCCAAGTCTTTTATGCCTGGGCTGCTAACAATACACTGTCAAAACAAAACAAGAAACAAATACCAGAGCAGAAAGAAAAGGGGGAAGAAGGGGACCCAACACAGAGTTAGGCACTTACCTGCACCTAACACTGAAGATGGGGGCTGGGAAGGAAGGCCAGGGCTCTCTAAACCACTGAAGAATGAAATTACTCCTTCAAGACAGAATGTGCATATTTAGAATCCTTCAGGGTTAGTGTGTTAATGCTTGCTTACTTTAGTTGATGACTGCTTTTTCCAGAGAAGACAAAAGAAACAAATTCTACTTGTCTATCTACATGTCTATGCAGCATTCTATACATGCTTGCGTGTATGTATGATCTATCTACCTATCATTCATCACGGTATCTATGACAATCATCTTACTAACTCATCCACTCAAGTTTCTATCTGCCTTCCTGCTTCTCTATTAAGTGGGAGGACATGGGTCGGATAAGGTAGTTTCATTCACACTCCTGTGGTTTTTAATACAGAGTAATCAAGTAGTTAGGCAGGGCAGGATGTCATTGGGGAGCTTAATCTGAACCCCAGAGAATCTCTGTGAGCATGCCAAACTATATGAGAACGGAAATAACATATTTAAATGTCAGGCTATTTTGAGATTTCTCAAGCTTTAATTAAACTTGCCTACAGGTTGCACGTTTGGAGTGCTTGATGAGTTTCTGAACGGAAGAAATAGTTTGTCTGCCAGATGGATTTTGCCCAGACTCTCTCAGCAATGTTTAAAATAGCATCTTTTTTCTCCTCTTATCCACAAAATGCTTCCCCAGCATTCCACTGGTGGAAAGTTTTACTCATTAAATTGCTTAGTAAGAGGGCCCCTCCCTCAATATCCACAGCCCCATGTAGAGTTTCCCGAAGGCCCCATGCCAGAGGACAAATAGCTGATGCTACAGTTAAATGTCTCCAGGTTAAAAAGAAGCTTATACTGAGCAACAGTTGAGGAAATAAAGGAATCTGTTCTAATCCTGGACCCATTTGTTGCTGTGACCTAGATAGTTTAAGGACATTTTTTGATTTTTCTGTTCATTCATGGAACTCTAAAGCCCCACAATGTATTCGGAGAGTGAGAGGGAATAGAAGAGGCACATCATCCAGCATGGTATCATTATGTGACAAGGCTGCAGAATTAGGAATCAAATCATCACCTCATATACCTGTTTATGAACACATTACTAATTACTTTTGCTGAACACAGAAACCCCTTTCTATCTGCTACAGGAAACTGATTATCCTTAAAGGACTGGCTTTTTGTGCTCCTTAATATGCAGTTATGAAAAGGTTGAACTAGGCAAGATCTCTTAATGAATTCTTAACCGTAGTTTGTGATATGCAAGTAGACACAAGTAGACATTTAGAGCTGGGTGCAGGAACTGAAGTAGTTCTGTGGACATATCAGAGAGTCAGTGTATTTAGAGAAATTGTGTAAAAGTTAGCTACCAATGGATACACACACACACACACACACACACACACACACACACACCTGTTGTTTGAAAGCATTTTCCAACATTCATGTGTTAGAAAATCATTCCTAAATTGATACATTAATACCATTTGGAAGTGGAGCCTTTGAGTCCTAATTAGGTGATAAATTCGGGGCCTCCGTTAAAATAAGGAGCTCCAGCAGGGTGTGGTGCCATACACCTTTAATCCCAGCACTAGGGAGGCAGAGGCAGAGAGAATACTGAGTTCCAAGGTAGCCTGGTCTACACAGTGAGTTCAAGGTTAGCCAGGGCTACATAGTGAGAGCTTGTTTCAAAAAAAGAAAAAAAAAGTTGCTTTCTCAAAATGCTTGCTCTCTTATGTGACACAGTAGCCATCCTATGATTTGAGAAAAGGGTCTCAGCCAATGCCACTACTTAGATGTCACTGCTTGGGAAGAACTTCAGAGAACTGAGAGCCAAATGATTTCTGAAAGGCCCTAACCCTTCAGGCTTACACCCCCAAGCCCCAGAAATAAGGAACTAAAAAGAAAACTAGTTCCCAGGGCAATCTGACTCAGCCATTATTCAACCACCCCTGCAACAATGTAACAATGTAAAGAGATTTCTGTTAAGAGATATGCTCAACTGTGACTGGGATAGTTGCAAGTGTTCCAGGAAGGACCACTGTGACCTTTGTGTAAACTCCACTCCCGCCCTGATACCCTCCCTTGAGGTTTCAGGAAGAATGTGCCAATTCTTCCCCCCCTTGAGGTTTCGGGAAGAATGTACATGCTGACGTAAACTGTACCTACTGTACCCACTCTGTGATCACTCTGTGATTGTATGGGAATTGTAATCTTAAGGCTTTTGTGGGTTTTTCCTTTAAAAGCACCTATGTGACTATGGTGCGATGCGACTCTTGCTCTTTGGAACTTGAGTTTGCCCTTCTGTACAGTCGCTTCAATAAACACCTCTTGCTGTTGCATCAATTGGACTGGAGTCTGGGTTCTTGGAGCACCCACTTGAGACCCTAACCTTTGGGGTCCAACAATTTCTATTCCTCGAGAGTTATCTAGGTTTGAGTATTTTGTTACAATAACAGAAAACAGACTAAGATGAACATTTACATATGCCTATAGCACATATCATAGCATCTTACATTATGGGTTATGACCCTGTATGTGGTCACATGACTGAATTGAGTGGTTGTGAAAATTTGGGACCAGGAAAAGATTTCTAATCACACAACAGTTAATTCAAAATCAGACACACAATGCATCAATCATGTGACTTCACTGGACATGACATACCACACTGATAAATGCTTGCCAGAAACACATCTCTGTCAGAGTTAAGACAATTGTATGTTATGAATTAACATGTTTTGACTGTTCATACAAAGCTTTATGCATCTATAAAAACATAAGGATTTAAAAATAGAAAACAAAGACCTAAATATTTTCCTACCATCATTACTCAGTATCTAAAAATCAAATTAGCACTATCTTTGAGTTGCATTGGAATGCTTTATTTAAAAATTTCTATTTAAGTTGCATAACAACTTTTAAATACAATTTGGGATGGAATTAGGACAGAACTTTCAAAATTCCTGGAATATCCATAAACATAGTTCTGTCATTTTGTGTTACATATTGCTGTGAATCTGTACTCTCAGCATTGATGAATATGAAATTACAATATCCATCAACCTGGGAAACAGTGTAGATGCCTTCTGTCCTTTGGTATCAGATATTTCACCAGGAATTAATGTTATGTAGAAATAAACAAGAATGCTTACCTCACAAACATGAAAATTTGCCTTTACCTTAATAAAAGGTAAATGTTATAAGTATTACAAAGAATTGGTTGTTTTAACACAAGTAATATTTTATTATATTAAACATGAGGTAACCAAGGCCCAGGGAGACTTAATTCTTAGACCAAAGCCATATCCATAGAAACACACTACATTATTTGAATGTGATTTACCTTATTTTGGCTTTTGCAAGGCACTCTTACAGAAAAGTACAATTGCAGATAATCAAAAAGATGATAAATTAATATACTAATTATAAAGACATTCAGTTACATCCAAACAATGTTTTTGTTTTTTGTTTTTTATAATTCTTGGCTGTGAATGGTAGTGCATACCTGTAATCTTAGCATGCAGAAGGCAGTGGCAGGTGGATCTCTATGAGTCTGAGGCCAACCTGGTCAACAAACATAATTTCATGCCAGTCAGGGCTACATAGTGAGACCTCCTTGTTGTGGAATATTAGTTGAAGATATGTTATATTTGTTTATGCTGTGGAACAATTGTTTAATGATGCAAAGATGTGTTACAGTCTTTTATGTTGCGTGGAACAATTGTTTAATGATGCAAAGATGTGTTACATTCTTTTATGTTGCATTTGTTTAACTCTGTGAAACTGTGTTACTTTGCCTGTCTAAAACATCTGATGGTCTAACAAAGAGCTGAATGGCCAATAGCTAGGCAGGAGAAAGGATAGGCAGGGCTGGCAGGAGAGAGAATAAATAGAAGGAGAAATCTGGGAAGAGAGGATGGAGAGCAAAAGGAGGAGAAGGAGGAGGACATCAGGGGCCAGCCACCTAGCTACATAGCAAGCCACAGAGTAAGAAGCAAAGAAAGATATATAGAATAGAGAAAAATAAAAGCCCAGAGGCAAAAGGTAGTTGGGATAACTTAAGAAAATCTGGCTAGAGACAAACCAAGCTAAGACTGGGCATTTATAAGTAAGAATAAGTCTCTCTGAGTATTTATTTGGGAGCTGGTTGGTGGGCCCCCCCCAAAGAACAAAGAGAAAAAAAAAACTACCAACTATACCCTGTCTTAATAAATACATCTTTTTTTATGGTTACCAATAAATATTTGATTTTCATACTTATTTTGTATTCCTACTTATCTTTGGTCATGTAAAAAAGTCACAAGGCTAAAAGGGTCATGAATGGAAAAAGTGTAAGAAGCCTTGGCATATATATTGTGCATATATGTATGTGTGTACACATTTTTTTTCAGAAAGAGCTGTAATGTGCAGGTAGTCTCTAGTCACTTACCGATTTCAAGCTTTGCATCAGCGCAAACACACATGAAATTGTAAAATTGTGTACTGAACATACACAGTACGATGTGGTTGGAGACCCCAGAGTTTGTGCAGTGCCCTACACAGTGCTGTCTATCAGAGTCACTCTATTTAGAAGCACTCACAGGGGACAATAGACTATAAAAGACTAAGTGATGAATGTGGAAACATAAGAAAAATAATGGGAACTTAAGTGAAATTTATTTTATAGTTAAACTTTGCCATGGGGGGGTTTAAATTTGGCGTTAAGTCATTTAAACTATAAAAGTAAATATTTTGAAGACAGTCAGAAATATCTCCTGAAGGACTTAATAAAGAGGCCACTCTATGAAGTGATGGAAGGAGCCATATTCTCTGAGTAGATACAAGGGAGAGTATAGACAAGGATATCAGTGCTAGCTATATACTGTTTTCAAACAATTCAGTAAGAGTATCATGCTAGGTGGAGTAGAGTCAGTCAGTACAGTGCGTTCCAGAAACCCAACTGTCTTTGTGTTGCCCTGCAGTTATCCACAAGACCATTTAGAATATTTTGAGATCTAGTAATCCCTAAGCATTGCATTCCTTTTATGGGCTTATCTGTTTGTTAGTACAGTTCTGGGGACTGAATTGGACCTTGAGCATGCTAGTCAAGTGATGTACCTTGGAACTACACATCCAACTCCCTACTGAACTTTGATAAATAGGATGTGGTGTGTGTGTTTGAGATCATATATAAATAATTATTTTTTGGCATGCAATCCTTCAGGAAAAGATACAGATCTCACTGTATAACTTGAAAAGGAGAAAAACAAACATAAGTGAAGAATATGTCAAAAACTATGCAGACATTAAATACACCATAATGAGCTGGTTCTGATGTTACAAAGATGACTAGCATTGGTCCTCAAGCTACTTGTAACTAGGAGAAGAGTAAGTGCATATGAAGACAATTGGACTAACAAATATTAATATTACTGGTGATAATGGCATTCCTAGTTAACATTATCCAGTGCTTACTGTGAGTGAGAGTTTGTAAGTTGTTTTTGTATATTAATCCAATTAATGCTTTACAGTCCTGTAAGATAATTATGCATCACTGTGGCTGAATTTGGCGGAGGAAAAGGAGCAGTTTCAGAAAGTACTTTCAGACAAGGTTTACCCACAAATCTTGGCATTGGGGGGTGTACATTTAGTCAGTTCTCTTACACAACTCAGAAGCATTAATGCTTTGATAACTACCAGAAATAGAACTGTTTCTAAAATAAAGACATTTCTTGTCTTAAATGCATTTTCTCATGTAGAATTATTTCCTACAATAGAAATAACTAATTCTAAATGTCATCTGTGAGGAAAGCATCATCTCCAGTGTTGAGAAAGAGACTCAAACTTCAAATATTTGTTCTCATTAAGCAAATTTCCAGCTGCGCTATATTTGGGGACAGGAACTCAGATCACCTCTGTGGACTTTTCCTGGGACTTTGTCAATCTTATCAGGAAACACTTTGTTCCCTGACAACTTTCCAACTTGACTAAGAATAAATTCTCACAGAACTTTTGCTGGTGACCAAACATCAGAGGCTTTTCTGGGGTCACCTCTGCCTGGGCGTCTTGCTCTTTTCAGATACTTTGATATTCATCAAGTATGTGCCAAATGGCAAGCACATGGTAGCCTAGTTTTTAAAAAAAAATATTTTGAAGAACTTCTGTGCACTTGAATTTTTAACAAAGTCGGAGAGCTTAGATTTCACAGCTGTCAACTATCTGGTTCAATTTCCCTGTCAGGTCTTGATTTCAAAGTTGAATTGGCCATAGCGGAGTGAATGAAGAATGAAGACTCTGGTTAAAGATCTAAGGAGGAGTGCAAAGAAATAGAATAGCATGCACTGTCAGTATATAATTTGTATATTAACTTCCCTCTAAGTGTCAAAGGAATGCTTTGCAAGGATACTTTGTTAAGAAAATACTTACCTAATGAGAGTACATTAGACCATTTCTTCGGAATCATGGTGACTAACAATTTCATTTACTTTTTCTAAAGCTTTTAATTTTAAAAGTGCCTTTCTTTTCGAAACTAAGTCCCAACATTTTCTTAATGATGATGTTAATTTAGTTTGGTTGGTTCTTGCCCTGGTCTAGGATCCATTAAGTGATGTTTTGTTCTGAAAATATGAGGACCTAAGTTCAAATCCCTAGCACTCACATTAAAAAACAAACCAAAAAACCAGGCAAGGCTGAGACTGACTGTAACCCCAGCACTGAGGTGCAGAGCTAAGCAGATCCTGAAAGCTCACTAGCTAACCCCCTTAGCTGAAAATGCAAGCTTCTGGTTCAGTGAAAGACCCCATCTCAGGGCAGGCAGGTGGAAAGTGATGGAAGAAGATACCTCATGTCCTGTTCTGGGCTCTGTATAAGCACACACAAGTACATGCACTTACACAGTTGTGTGGTGTGTGTATCATCACCCCCCCCACACACACACACTTGGATTTTATCATTGCAGTTAAAATCCAAGATGAGAACTAATTTCAAGTCAAAGGTCTCTCCTTGTATGAAAATTCTAGTGATGCTAGTTATATCACTGTTATTGTTCTTAACCACATACATATGTCAATAGACATTAAGAAAAGAGTCAGGCTGTTTTGATAATGTATGTCAAGGTCTGACTTGGGGCTAAAGAGACCACTGAGTGGTTAAGAGCACTTTCTGCTCTTTCAGAGAACCTGAGTTTGGTTCCCAGCACCCATGTCAGGTAGCTCACAAACTACCTGTAACTCTAGTACCAGAGAATCTGATACCTTCTGGTCTCCATGGCACCTGCAAACATATGACATACATGTATACAGACATATACATGCACATTAAAAAAATTACGCTCCAAATGGCAGTGAAGAGTCTATTTTAGCATTGTATTGAGTTATTTCGAAAGTATTTGAACACGTGTAAAAAATGATACTGATTGTATAACTAACTGTTCACAGGCATATAGTGCAGCAAAAAGGGTTCTCTACAGCCAGATACCACACTATGGAGGGCATGGTGAAAGTATAAGTACATTTTACAACTCAGGCTTTGTTCATGGTTGAGATAGGAAAAGATTGGAAATGCAAGGTTTTATTCCCTAGTATTAAGTATTCTTATCCTTGCTAACACACATACTTATTATCTGCCTTTCATAAAAAGAAGACATATTTCAATTAAGCATTAAAAATACATCTGAAGACCTAGATGTTTCTCTGGTATGCATCTTTAAAAATTATTCAGGAAAAAATAGAAACAGAAGGAAGAGAAAAACAAAATTAGTTTTCAAAATATTTGACCTTTCCACAGTGATATAGAGTTAATATAAATAAAAAGAATAATTCCTCAGTATGGGCAGTTTGACCGGAAAAGTCAGTACTTAAATATTTTGAATGAAAACCAAATGATCTAAACCATCCAATCCTTCCACATAACTTATAATATGTGATGATAAAAGGAGGAGAAGGTAAGGGAAGTGTAGAAGGTGAATGATCACATTTATGAACATGAATTGGCTCCTAGCAAAGGAATTCACTCCGCCAATATTTATTGGCTACCTGTTCTCTTCCAGGTACTATTTAGAGGAATATTTAGAGGAATGCAAATTAGAACAACCTATTAAAATTAAAAACAAATGGGAAAAATAAAGCAAAGTCAGCAATGCTGTGAGAAAAGAGCTATACATTGTTAACTGTACATAGGCTCACTGTTTTTTGAGTTATCTGCTCATATACATGAAGAATTACAGAAATGCTTCTACCTTTTGGCCTACTTATTCCACTTTGAGGAATAAGCCTGAAAGAAATAACTTCAAAGAACAATGAAGTAATTTTACAAAGATAAATCCAGCAATGCTATTTTTAGTAATGACAAGGGGCACAAAGCTGACTACGAAGTTATGACAAAAAACGAGCATGCATTTGTACAGTCAGTGGGACTCAAAGAATACATTTGCTTATGTACTCAACAACTATTTATTAGGCACACTTATGGGCAAAACATTGTCCTAAGGGCTGAGGATGAAATGTAGGACAAACTACTGTGGTATCTACTAGACCTTGGGTGCCTGTGCGGTGTCTGTGCAAATTAAAGAAACGCAATGTTTCTGTATTGTGTATCCTAAAGAACTTATCTGAGGGTCAGAGAACAGAACAGCCACTAGATTAGACATAGAGGCCAGAAAATGGTGGCACACACGCCTTTAATCTTAGCATCCAGAGGCAGAGATCTGTCTGGATCTCTGTGAGTTCAAAGCCACACTGGAAACAGCCAGGTATGGTGACACACACCTTTCATCCCAGGAAGTGATGGCAAGAAGCAGAAAAGTATATAAAACGTGAGGACCAGGAACTAGAGCCTTTTTAAGATTTTAGCTTTTAGCAGCAGTTCAGCTGAGATCCATTCAGATGAGGACTCAGAGGCTTCCAGTTTGAAGAAACAAGACCAGCTGAGAGGTTGGCAAGGTGAAGTTAGCTGTGGCCTGTTCTGTTTCTCTGATCTTTTAGTGTTCACCCCAATACCTGGCTCCTGGTTTGTTTTCATTAATAAGACCTAAAAATTTGTGCTACATTTCTAGGAACATGCTGTACTGTCGGTATAAATCTTAGGTGGAAGAATTCCTTTTTTTGCAAAGTAAAAGCATAGAGGTGTAACTGAGCACAGTAGCTGGGGCTCATGGCCCAGGAGTGGAGTGTGGGCTGCATTCCAGCTCTCCTTCCTCCTTTAGTACTTACAGGGCAGAGAATATAGTTGAAACAGCCATAAGTGACTGTCCTAATACTTCCAATTGTGGGGTGGGGGGAGAGTGACGAAGAAATAAATGCACCAATGAACATCCAGCTACAATGATATTTTTGGTTGTGAGCCTAGCCATCTCTCCAGCCCCCAGCTACAATGATAAATGGTCCAAAAAAGTGAATATAATTTGAAATGAAAATATAGCAAGGTGACCTGGGTGTCCCTACAGTGGGGAATTCAGGAAGACTCTAAATAAGCTGATATGTAGAGAAGGAGGGTAGTGGAGGAGATGGGTGGGAAAAGTATGTAGGCAGAAGTAACAGCCTGTGCAGAAGACTCCCTGTAGCTGGACAGAGTGTGCACAGTCAAGGAACTGGGAGAGATTAGCAGGATGCCTTGATTAAACATGTAACCTGAAGTAGACAGGTAGACAAGGCTAGATGCTGTAGGATTTTGTAGGCCAGAATAAGACCTCTGTACTTATTCTTTTTTTTTTTTTTGAGACAGGGTTAGGAGACATCTGGTTAGATGGGGAGATGGCTTGGAGTACCCAAAGTGGCAGCATTGTTGAAGATAATATGTCAGTGACTTACTTAGATGTGGACTAGTCATGTCAGGTGAATCAGAGGAATATGGCAGGCACATCTTTTCTTTGTTTCCACTAAAACGTCCAATGTTAAATTATAAAGGTTTTGATATTATGTTAATTTCCTATAGCAACTGTAATAAATTACCACCAAAGAGTGCCCTACAGCTACAAAAATTTACTTTACAAAGTTAAGTTCAAAGTTAAGGTGCCAACTAGGGTGTGCTTCATCCAATGACTCTACTGGAACACTTCTTATATCTGCCATGCATATGCAGGCGTTTCTTGCCTGCATGACTGCAGTTCCTGCCTCAATCTTAGGACTTACTCTCTTCCCGTCTTTCATAAAAACACTTGTTATTGCATTGGAGAATGTCTTAGTTATGGTTTCTTTTCTTTTCTTTACTTTTTTTTTTTTTTCCGAGACAGGGTTTCTTTTTGTAGCCTTGGCTGTCCTGGATCTCGCTCTGTAGACCAAGCTGGCCTGGAACTCACAGAGATCCACCTGCCTCTGCCTCCCTAGGGCTGGGATTAAAGGTGTGTGCCACCACCGCCCGACTTAGTTATGGCTTCTATTGCTATGATGAAACACCATGACCAAAGGAACTTGGAGAGGAAAGGACTTATTTGCCTTACATTTCCATATCATAGTTCATCACTGAAGGAAGTCACCATAAGAACTCAAGCAGGGCAGGAGCTGATGTAGAGGCCATGGAGGAGTGCTGCTTGCTAGCTTGCTTCTCATGGCTTACTCAGCCTGTTTTCTTATAGAACTTAAGACCACCAACGCAGGGATAGTACCACCCATAAGGGACTGGGTCCTCCCCTATCAATCACTAATTTCAAAAGTGTCCTACAGCTCGATCTAATGAAGGCTGTCTTAATTAGGGTTGTTACTCCTATGATGAAACACTATTACCAAAAGCAAGTTGGGGAGGCATGGGAGTTTGAATGAAAATGGCTCCCATGGGCTCATAGGGAGGAGCACTATTAGGAGGTGTGGCCTCGTTGGAATAGGTGTAGCCTTGCTGGAGGAAGTGTGTCACTTTGGTGGGCATTGAGGTTCCAGAAGTTCAGTCTAGGCCCAGGGGCTCATTCTTCCTTCCTGTTGTCTGAAGATCCAGATGTAGAACTCTCAGACCCCCTCCAGCACTATGTCTGCCTGCACTCTGCCTGTGCTTTCCACCACGACAATAATGGACAAATCTGCTGAATGTAAGCCAGCCCCAATGGAATGTTTTCCTTTGTAAGAGTTTCCATGGTCACAGTATCTCTTTACAGCAATAGAAACACGACTATGACAGGAGTGAAGGGTTAATTCAGCTTATACTTCCACATCATAGTCAACACTGCAGGAAGTCAGAACAGGTACTCAAGCAGGGCTGGAGACGAGGTAGGAGCCAATGCAGAGGCCATGGAAAGGTGGTGACTCAGGCCATGGATATCTTCACTGACTCCAGCTGTTGTAGGACCACGGACCCAGACATGGCCCTCGAAAGCAGCCTGGGCCCAGATGGTACCATGGTCCCAAGTGGCAGAGCAGGCCACTTATATTGGCATCACCCTATTTGCAGAGTGGTCCTTTGGCCCCAGCATGGCCCCAGGTCGGGGCCCAGATTTTGGGCATCCACATGACCCCCAATGGCGACAGGTACCATGGACATCAACACAGACCCTGACTATGGTAGGGCCACAGACTCACATAAGGCCCATGGCTGCAGCTCAAGCCTGGATGACACCATGGCCCTGGGAAATAGCCCATGCCAATCAGAATAGGATAGTCCCTGCTGTGGCATGGCCCTTGGGCGACACAGCCATCTGTGGCAGCCCAGACCCCAGGACTCCTCATGGCCCTCAGTGGTAACAGGGGCCAAAGACAACTACATGACGATAGCTGCTGTAGGTCCACGGACCCAGACACTGCCCTTGGCAATAGCTCGGGACCTGATGACACCACTTCCCTGGGTGGCAAGATGGCCTCCCACATCAGTCTGTTCTTTACCGCCTTCACCTCTTCAGATCTGTCTCTTTCTGTAGGGCATGACACTCTCTCTGCCTCTTTCCCTCTCATACCCCATATATTTGCTCACCATAATGGTGACTGACAGCCCAGTGCCACAGGCTGTGGCTTCTTCTCTTTTTGCACAGAGCAAACTGCTCTGAGCTGGCAGTGTCTTGAGGCATTTTCTTAACTGAGGTTCCCATCTTTCAGATGACTCTAGTCTGTGACAAGTAGACATAAAACTGGCCAGGACAGAGATCTCTTCAAATAATGTAGGATGATCTCCTCATTTCTTAATTTTATTTTTTGACAGGGTTTTTCTCTTATATAGTCCTCGCTCTTCTAGAACTCACTATGTAGACCAGATTGGACTCTAACGCATGGAGATCTGCCTCCCTTTGCCTCTCAAATGTTCAGATTAAAGTGGTATGCCACCACACCCAGCAAGCTCCTCATCTCTAGGAGATCCTCAAATATCCCTTTTCCCAATAAGGACATACTCACAGATTTTTGAAGGTTAGCACATGGACATACCTTATGGTATGGTATGGTATGGTATGGTATGGTATGGACCACCCTGTATCTCACTGTAACAATCAGGTGACTAACCCTTTTGCTACCCCACAGTAGGAACTGCAGGACTGATCAATTTGCACGCATAATTGTTTCCATCTTCCCTTGAAGAGTAGTGAAAGTTCTGTCTTCAGCCCTTGGTAATTTGGATCCTAAGTGTCCCCCCAGAAATCCACATGAGAAAGACTTGCCAGGTGGTCGTGGCACACGCCTTTAATCTCAGTACTCACAGGCAGAGGCAGGTGGATATCTGAGTTCAAGGTCAGCCTGGTCTACAGAATGAGTTCTAGGACAGCCGAGGCTACCCAAAGAAACCCTGTCTTGAAACATCAAAAAAAAAAAAAAAAAAAAAAAGAGTCAGCATGAAATCTTCAGATTATTAGGGTTGTGATTTGAAAGGGACTGTGGGACTTTAACCCTCCCCCCTTTCTTTCGACTTCAGCCATGAAGTAAACAATGTTGCTTTGCCACTTGGTCCTGTCATGCTGTATTGTCTTGACATGAGCTAATAGCAACAGAGTTAATTGACCATGGAGCAGAACTTTCAACCCATGAATCCACGCAAACCTTTTCTTGTTACAAGTTAATTACCTCTTGCATTGTTACAGTGAAGGACTAGTTAACACCCAAAGTAGCTTCAAATACTTGCCCGATCTGAAAGACATAATGGCCCTGTGTGGCACTTGTATCCTATAGTTTCCTGTGAATACTTTGATAGTTGAACTTGAATATTTAATCATATGGTTGGATCTGTCATTATTTTTAATATAGGCAGGATATAAATAAAAACTATTATATACTGTATAGTTTACATGTAGATGCTGGTAATATAGAGACGAATACTTTCTAGTTCTTATATTTTAACAATACAATCTCTTGAAAAATCTGTCTAAGCAAATTAACTAGGAATTAGTATAATTGTAATATAATGAATGAAATGCTGTGGAAGCAAAGAACAAGGAGCTATGATCTGTTTTGGGATATTGAAAAGATGGTTTTAAAGAGATGCCATTTGAATCAGCTTTTGACGTATCAGTGGGAATCTTCCAAGAGATGGTATTCTACTGTGAGAAATGCCCATATGCTCATCATTACTCACAACCCAAACATTTAAGCCTTTGGGATGGAACCTTTCATTTACTGAGGCCCTTGAGGGAAGCAGTAGTTTCTTACTTCCAGACCTTTCTAGGAGGTCTACTAGAATCGTGAGAGAAATACAAGGGTATAAATCCAATCATTTCAAGAAAAATGAGATCTTAGCAGATACAGATGGCCAAGGAGACATGCTTAAATCCATATGGTAAATAAGACTTGACATTGCACATACTTGTGAGGGTGAGAATGGAGTCAGAACAGGCAGACCTGGGCCTTCTCTCTCTCTCTTTTAGCAATTAATGTACTTGCACTTACAAGCACAGGGTGTTAGTACTTTTGGATGTTAATTGGAGTGTAGTCTGGATTTTCTCCATGACAGGCTGTAAATCTTTATTTTAGCTGTGGGCTTTTGTATTAATATATAATGTCCTTGAAATCCCTGCATCTTTTTCTTTCTTAGGTTTTCCTAAGAAAAAATAAGTCTGTAAAAAAGCTACGTGACAGTGCTAGATTTAGCTCATTTTAACAAAGGTCACAGCATTTCTGAGTAGTAAACACTATTACCGGATCTTTCCAGTGTCTGGATGTTTGGCAGACAGGCCTCCATCTGGAACACATGACTGGAGCCTAGGGCTGGGGGACAGATGTGGGCCTGTGAAGTCTATGAGCATCTGGGAAAGGCAGACATATCCTTCTTTTTCTTCTTTTTTTTTTCCAGCCACAGCCAAGAAGTGAATTAAGGCAAAGACCTCCTCTTTGCTTGAATTAAGGAGACTCTTGCAGGCTTAGAGAACGCCTGCCTTACTGTTTCAACTTGGCTTTTGAAGCCTAAATGGCTGAGGGACTGACAGCGCTGTAGTCAGGAGCACAGGCTTACTTTAGTGCTAACCCAGCAACACCTGGATTCTATTCTTGGACTATTTCCTCCTGTGACGATAATATCAGCGATTAATGTACTTGCACTTACAAGCTTTACTTTTCAGGGAATACAGTCCTCGGGAAGGCCAGCTAATTAATTTCTGCAATGTCTCAGACTAGATTTGTTGTATATTTTATGGCCTTGAAGATAACAGTGATTATTAAATCACAGAAATATTAAATTACATTTGAAAGCACTTCCTGTAAGGAAGTGATGGAAAACAGACAAAGAATACAGGTCTTGGATAGTCTAAGAAGTTTTTCTCCCCCTACTCCAGTGCAGGTCAACGATGTGCCCATCTAGTTGTTAAGAAAGAGGAAAATATTTAGAAACAAAGCCATATTACTACCAGAAGGTTAATATGCTTCAACATTCTAAGGAAACCCACACATTTATATGAATTTACCTGAAATTGTCTGTATCTCTGAAACTCAGGCAACTTCTTAGCTGCTGTGAAGTTGGACATATCAAATGCCTCCTGTGGGATGATGAGATCATCGGATACTTACCCATGAGGACTTGGGTTAGAGTGTTACTTTTGTCACTCAGGGCTGCTCTTATTCTGGTCAAGACACTTGGCAATTTGAAATAACAGTTTTCTCAATGTGAGAAAATTAATAACTAGTTGTCAGTGTGTTACTTTCTGCTTTTAAGCACCAGCTTTGTAGTTCAAGGCCCTGCCGTCTTTTACTGGATCACTACAGCTCATATGCAATTGGTTTCCTGGGTTGCCTTCTCACCTGTCTCTTGTCTCTGTTCCACAAATCTGGTGACGCTGTCTTTTAAAATCACACTGATTGCACAATTCTTTTCCCTAAAACCATTTACTGACATCTATTCATATTGAGACAGGCACATTTATATCCATACCACTCTGAATATGTCTGATCTTGTCTAATATTGGAAACTAAGCATGGTCAGGCCTGGTTAGTACTCAGATAGGAGAATAAAACATAAATTTTTTACCGTGGTCTAAAAGGCCTTCAATAACCTAGCCCTTGTTCACCCTTTGGTCTCAACTTGCCAAGATGTCTTTCCTTGTTCATTGTTTACCTGCTGCGATGAGTTACCTGTCTATAGACCAGATTAGATTGTTCTATGTTTGGGCTCTTGCCTATTTCTAAATGGCTCCATATTTATTTACTGCCTCAAAGCCCAGGGCAAATATTTTATATTGAGTGTCCATCCTCAACTACTTGATCTACAGTAGACTCCCTTATCAGTTTCTTACAATCTTCTATATTCATAACATATTGCAGTGTGAATTTGCCCTATTAGTTAATTGTATAACTTTTCTCAGTTTCTTCCTACCTTAATAAAGGACAATTTGTCTGTTCTTCTTTAAGTGCATTCCCTGAGTTTTGAATGATACTTCATAACCTAGCATGTGCTAGGCACTTAGTGAATACATTTTTTTTTTCGAGACAGGGTTTCTCTGTGTAGTTTTGGTCTCTTTCCTGGATCTCGCTCTGTGGACCAGGCTGGCCATGAACTCACAGAGATCTGCATGGCTCTGCCTCCCGAGTGCTGGGATTAAAGGCATGCACCACCACCACCACCACCACCACCCGGCTCATGAATACATTTTGGATGAATAATAAATAAATTTAAATGCAATAATGCATGGAAGTGTTAGCTCACCTCGTGTCTAAATTTGCTGTTTATATTCTTGCTCTTGGGAATTTCCCTATTCATTCTATTCTGTTCTATACTTACATTCTCCTGGCCAATAGGGAACAATGGTAACACTAGCTAATACTTATTGAGGAAAAATTAGATGAGAGACTCAGAATATTTTAAACAAATTAACCTAATTTACCAACTTCTACTATATACACTATTATAACTCTAATTATTAAGATGAAGGAACTGAAGAAGAGTAGGGTCACATAAAGAACAAAGTCAACAGGTGAATCAACTGGGCTTTTGACTGTGGCAGCTTGGTCCTACATTCATGATCACATTACTAATCTACTCAAAACCCCTTTGTTGGCCTAACAAAAGTCTTCTACCAGTGAACTCTCCCACTCTCTATTCATTCATTAATGTGCATGTTAATTCAACATCCATTGAGCATCATTTGCAAGCCAGGCACTTGCCTAGGTTCTAGTACTGAAGAGCAGAACCTGCTTTCTTCTCTTCTTTTGAAAGAAGGGTTAAAAAGTGAAAGGAATGTGAACATCCTCAATTTTCTAATGCTTTCAGCAGAATATCAGACATTTGATAAACTTGAGTAGAAATTTATTTTGTAACCTAAGGTTGTCCTTTTATGACAAATGATGGGCTTAGATATTTACAAGGTGTCTCTCAGATACCTGACTTCTCCAAATACTGCTCCAGCTTTCAGAGTAACCAGAACTTGAGCACCATCAGGGCCTCCAAGAACTTGGACTTCTCCATGCTTGATGATGTACATTTCCTTACCAATTTCTCCCTAAATGCCATATGAAAAAAGGAAATTGTAGTCATTTTATTTTTTAACAGTTATAACCCAAATGAAGAAATCTAAGATCTTATTGAGGAGCAAATACAAATAAAGGACGCAGGGAATATCACTGTGAAAGTATTTATTTTAAGACCTGGGGTAGTTAGAGTGCTGGAAGACAGTACTTTCCACTGTGTGAACCCTGCAAATCATCACAAGACATGAGGAGATACACCGGTCAATGTGTTATTTCAGGAGTGGGCAAGGGCAGAAAATGTAACTGATCATATGGACAGTTGAGTCTTCTGACTTTGGTCTCCTCTGCTCAGCCCTAAAGAAGATGCTCTGTGTAACAAAAGAGCCTGAGTTTCAGCCATTCAAAGTTCAGCTTGTCTTCCGCCCGTGTCACTGAGGTGTGATTTGGGAAACAGAAGACCTTGAAGCTCTTATTCCATATTGAAAGTCAGTGTCAATGCAGCTATTTTCACTAAGTTCTTGTTTGTATTTGCTGAATTTCAAGGTCAGAGCAACAACTAACCATTTATCTCCTGGAATGTGTGTATAGTTACTGATCAATGATGTATTTTGTACCTCTGAGGCAGTATGGATACTCAAATATGAATAAAATAGGGAAGTGCACAAGACCATAAGTAGATATTTTAAACATTTAATGTAAATACAATGATTTTTTTGATATGTACCTACTGTCTAAACTAGAATATGAGCCACAGGTGTTCATGTAGTTATATGTCCAATCCCATCTAAGAATTATGTAAGCAGACTGGGAAGAAGGCTGAAGGGAATAAAGTTCTT
The DNA here is from genome assembly GCA_902168325.1 of Peromyscus nudipes. Classification (NCBI taxonomy): domain Eukaryota; kingdom Metazoa; phylum Chordata; class Mammalia; order Rodentia; family Cricetidae; genus Peromyscus; species Peromyscus nudipes. Next base: position 18,792 of record CABHPH010158774.1, read on the forward strand.
CTTGTGAAAGCACAAAGGCTGAAGTTCAGATCCCCAACACTTATACAAAAGCCAGGCAAGCATGTTGGCCTGGTTATAATCCCAGTGCAATCTTAGCAAATAGAGACAGGAGGTTACCGGGTAACCTGACTAGCTAGACAAGCTGAGTTGGTTAGCTCTAAGTTTAATAAAAGACTTTGCTTCAGTAAGTAAATGTACAATAATGTAGGAAGACCTTTGATGTCAACTTTTTTGGTGTCCACACACGTACATGTAGGCTCATCTGCAAATATGAAACCACACACACCAGCATGCATACACACATGAGTATATGCCATATACACACATATGTTCCTTTTCTACTCTCCCAGCTCCTCCTCCCCCAAAGCCAACCTAAAAACAACTTTGAACTGAAGATACAGATGGACTTGTGGAAATATTTTGGTTGTCTTTGTGGTTGACTAAAATGTACCTATGTGATTCTTCAGATTTAGGATTAAGAGTGTTTGTACCTGATTTCTTCAGTCTTTCTCATATATATTTTTTGTCAGTGTCCCCAACTGTATTTTTGCTGTATAATAAATATTAAGTTATAAATATAATCTTATGTTAAATAATTCCAATCTCTATTAAAAAATCAAGCATGCCATACAAGAATCATATTAACATTCTAAGTCAAAATAGGTTGTTAAATTTACTTGTTTTCTGTTTATTCAAGTGTGTGTGTGTGTGTGTGTGTAAAGGCCAGAAAAGGGTTTAGATATCGTCCTGTACTGATAGCTCTCCATGTACTCCTTTGAGGCAAGGTCTCTTCCTGAACCTGAGGCTTGTTTTTTCCTTTTTTTCTTCTAGAAATCAGTAATCCAGAGAAGTTCTCTTGTATCCACCTCCCCTCAGAGCTGGAGATGAAGGCGTGGGTGCTGGGATCTCAACTCCAGTCCCCATGATTGCAAAACAAACACTTTTAACTGCTAAGCCATGTCTTCAGCCCAGGTCATTGCATTCTAAATAGGCCAGTTTGCATAATACTGGCCATTATTTGGGTAATAGTCCCTAAAAAAGTATCAAAATAAGTAGAGTTTTAATCACTCTGAGCTATTGATGTAGTTTTAATATCTCCCCCAAATTTCAATTGTTAATAATTTAGTTTTCAAATTCACAGGATAGTGGTATTTGTAGATATGCCCCCCCCGAAGATAATTATGTCATGAGTACTTTGCCTTCATGAATGAGTTAGTTTATTACCAGAGAAATTATTTCTTTTCTGATAAGTTTGATTTACCTTTTCATGCGGTGCACTCTGCCACATTGTAACTCGCTGAGAAAGAAAGCCTTTGTCAAATGCCAGTAACATTATTGTGGACATTTTAGACCATAGAACCATGAGCTAAATAAACCTTTATCCTTCATAAATTACCTAGTCTGTTGTTATACTCATATATAGCAATAAAAATGGGCTAAGCTGTAAAAATATAACATTGATGCAATAAATTTATTCTTGTTTTATGAATGGCCTGCACTG
>CABHPH010158775.1:0-24752 GCA_902168325.1 Peromyscus nudipes
TATGTGACCTCTTATAAGGAAAAGGAGAAGAGTCACATCCCCTTCTCCATACTCCTGCCTTTGAGGTGGATTCTCTCCTGTCGGATCAGAGGATGACTTCAGCTGTCTACTTCATTCTGTATTCGTGAGTGTATTTCCTTACTTTATATCTTAATAAATTCCTATTACCCACTAAATAGACTCACATGGATTGATCCTAATAAACTTTGTTGTTATTATTAGACTTATTTATATTATTTTATGTGTATGTATGAGTATTTTGCCTACATTTATGTGGGTGTGCCACACTCATGACTGGTGCCTGAGGAGGTGGTGAGCCTCCGTGAGGATGCTGGGAATTAATCCCAGTGCTTTGCAACAAGTACTCTTGACCACTGAGCCAACTTTCCAGCCCCCAAGAAAAGAAAGAATCTTAAGAAAATCCCCCAAACAGTGAAGACTTCTGAATGATGTTCCTCAGTTTTTCATCTCACCTTGGTTTTCAAATGCAACAGCCACTGTGGGAAGCATAGGATCCAGGAAGGATTGACACACTTGAAATTGTGAGGGCATATGTATAGCACAGAAATGTCTAGGGTAGAGGGCTCCCTGCCCTCATGGAACTTACAGCTTTGAAGGAGAGACAATCCTGAAACAAGGAAACTGGAGCCCGGAGAGATGGCTTAGCTGTAAAGACCACTCGTTGCTTTTGCAGAGGACCCAGGTTTGGTTCAAATACTCAAGTGGTGGCTCATGGCCCCTGTGACTCCAGTTTCAGGGGTTCCAATGTCCTATTCTTGTCTCCAAAGACATCAGCCCTGCACGTGGTACACATACATACAAGCAGGCAAAACACTCATACACTAAAGTTCTTCTCAAGGGATGAAGTAAGGCACTTCTGGGAAGTCCAAAGACCTTTGCTTCAAGGACATCTAGGTGGAGGATTGGGAGAAACCTGAGTCTAAGGGTGTCTGGATAGAGAGGGGACAGGTGCAAAGCTCCCAGGTAAGATGGCGTTCTGTCTGAGGCCTAAGGAAAGCCAAGTGGTCGGAGTGGAGGGAGTAAGAATGTGGGCAGACGCTGGATTGATGTGTCCCACAGGATCCAGTTCAGGGGACCGGGCATTGTGCACACGGCTACCGGAACACACCCACCCCTGTGGGGAGGTTTGGCAGGAGGCATGTGATCTGGTTTCGATGTTCAGTGATGACTCTGCAAACAAGTGGGTAATAGATTAAAAATGCACAAACGTGAGAGTAGATGGTCCAGTTAAGAGGCCTGGGTGGGAGCCTAAGCAGTGTGTCTGTTTTGTCTTGGATGGATTTCCATCTCTCTCTCCCCTTTTTGAAAAAGGGTCTCACTGTGTAGCTCTGACCACCCTGGAACTTCCTATGTAGATGTAGACCAGATTGGCCTTGAACTCACAGCCTGCCTCTGCCTCCCAAATGCTGGGATTAAAGGTACATCTGGCTCCACCTTATTTTTTGAGACAGGGTCTCTCTTTGAACCTGAAGGGTATTGATTTTGCTGGCTGGCCAGCCAGTGAGCTTCCAGCAGTCTGCCTGTCTCCCTCTCCTCAGAATTGAGATTACAGGTGTGCCCTGCCACACCTGGCTCATTCTGTTTTGTTTTTGGTTTTGGTTTTGTTTTGTTTTGTTTGATTCAAGGGTCTCACTATATATAGCCTTGGTGGGCCTGAAACTCACTATGTAGAACAGGCTGGCCTTGAACTCATGGAGATCCACCTGTCTCTGCCTCCCAAGTGGTGCGATTTAAAATGTGTATTCAAGCAGTATCAGGTGGGTATGGTTTCCATCTCACGGCTCTAAGTCAGATCAGTTACTGGTTGGTTACTCCCACAAGTGCTGTGCCACCATTGCCCTAGCCTGTCCTGAAGGTAGTACACCATTGTGGAAAAGGGTTCTGTGGCTGCCTTAGTGTTACATTTCTCATTTGATGGTGTGCAGAGTACTTTCCTGTGCAAAGATGCTAGAACATAGGGATCATGATTCTATACAGGCACCAGCTCAACGTCTCCACGTTCACTGAGTTGTGTAGATGTTTTCTTCAGCAATGGGACCTAGTTGTCAGTTTTTGGAGAGCAACCTACAGCCTGGGTTGTTTGGGATTCCCATGGGGCCTCTTTGGCCAACAACTCAATTAGATGTAACCCCATCCTGGTAATGGAAGCTTCCTTTGGTGACAAGAGATGATGAGTTGGGACTCTTTCTCTCCCATTATTTGGAGGTTTCATTTAGATCACCTCCATAATATATATATATATATATATGGAAACATTAGGTTTCCTTAATTTTAGGTGTCTCTCCCTGTACTCCTCACTGAAACCCCTCTCCTCTCCCCCTCCCCATTTGATTCTCCCATTTCAGCCCCTCCCTTCCATCCATAGCTATCTATTCTATTTGCTTTTCCTAATGAGATTTATCTGTTCCCTCTAGTCCTTTATACCTACCCTCTGTGGTTCTATGGATTGCAGCATAGTTACCATTAACTTAACAGCTAATATCCACATATAAGTGAATACATACCCCATCTGTCTTTCTGGGTCTGAGATACCTCACTCAGGATGATTCTTTTTTTCTAGTTCCATTCATTTGCCTGAAAATTCCATGGCATCTTTTTTTTTTAATGGCTGAGTAATACTCCATTGTGTAAATGTACCATGTAATATGTCATGTAAATGTACTGACACTACTTGGGTGGCCAAGAACCTGAGACTAGATAGCCCAGAGACCTAGGGGAAAAAATCCAAATATACTAGTTTTAAAATGTAGTGATGAAATGACTCCTAATGATATTCTGCTATACTCATAGATCAGTGTATTAATTCAACCATAACCAGAGAAGCTTCCTCCTGCAGTAGATAGGAACAAATAGAGAGACCCACAACCACACATTATCAGAGTGTGAGAGACTTTGGAACACTCAGTCTTAAATGGGATGTCTCTGTCCAATCCCTTCCCTCAGTGTTCAGGGAACCTATAGAATAGGAGACAGAAAAAGTGTAAGAGCCAGAGAAGATGGAGGACACCAAGAAAACAAGGCCCTCTAAATAAACACGAGCAAAACTCATATGAACTCACGGAGACTGAAGACGCATGCACAGGGCCTGCACAGGTCTGCATCAGGTCCTCTATGCTTATGTCATGGTGTTGTAGAATATTATTTTAAGGTGTGTTACTTTTGTTTATGTTGCATTCGTTTACCTCTGTGAAGCTGTGTTACTGTGCCTGTCTAAAACACCTGATGGTCTAATAAAGAACTGAACGGCCAATAGTGAGGCAGGGGAGAGAAATAGATGGGGTTGGCAGGTAGAGAGAATATATAGAAGAAATCAGGGAGGAGAGAAGAAGGAGCCAGAGAAGGAGGAGGACTCCATGGGCCAGCCACTCAGCTATATAACCAGAATGGAATAAGAAAGAAAGGTATACAGAAATAGAGAACAGGAAAAGCCCAGAGGCAAAAGGTAGATGGGATAATTTAAAGTTAAGGAAAGTTGGCAAGAAACAAACCAAGCTAAGGCCAGACATTTATAATTAAGAATAAGCCTCTGTGTGTGATTTATTTGGGAGCTGGGTGGCAGGCCCCCCAAAAAAGCAAAAACAAACAACAACATTAAGGCTTCAAGTTTAGTGTTTTTATGGGACTCCTGAGTGTGTGACGGAGTGAGTCCCTGATTCTTGTGCCTTCTCGTGGGCTCTTTTACTTCTGTTGGTTTGTCTTGTCCAACTTTGATGTGATAGCTTTGTTTTATCTTATTATATTTTATTTTGTTATATTAAAAAAATGAATGAATGAGTGAGTGAAAACCTAGTCACTAAGTTTAGGGTAAAGGTTAACAACTGAACTATCATTTATACCTGCTGGGAGAGGGAAAATCAGTTTTCTCCAATAGAGTGACACTGGGTATCAACCACCCCAGGCAGGCCTCATGCTTATAAAAGACTCCACAGGTTTTTTGTCTGCTTTTATTTAGTTACAGTTTGGTGGGGTTTTTTGTTTTTTGGGGGGAAGGTGTTCTATTTTGTTTTCTTGGTTTGGGGAGTATTGAATTTTAGTTATTTTTTTGAGAAAGAATTTAAAGTTGGATGGGTAGGGAAGGGGGAAGATCTAGAAAGACTTGGGGAGGGGAGGAGTATGATCAAAATATATTTAAACTTACAAATTGTTTTAAATATGCTAATATAAAAGAAAAAATAAAAATAAAACATGCACCACTATGCCTGGCCACACCTGGTTTTTTAGGTAGGCACTGGGAATGCAAACTTGGGTTTTCATGCTTGCATGGCAAGAACGTTACCCACTGAGCCATCTCCTTTTTCTCAAGAGGGTTGTTTTGAAGATGGACCTAGAGATGGGTGGAATGTGGAGAGCAGTGTCCACTGGACAGGACAAACAATGGTGCTGAGATTTCTGGCTGAGGGGTTAGATGAGAGTTGTTTTTGGAAGTACATGTCGACTCTCACTCAGAACACAGAGGACCATGCTGGGGTCAAAGCTAGGAGTTGTCAGTGTGGAGATGTTGTGACCGGTTGAACATGGCCTCTTAGGAGTTATTAGCATTCTAATCCTTAGAACCAATGAACTCTACTGCTTCTGCCCAGAAGGACTATTTGTAGAAGTGATTAAGGATCTTGAGATGGAGGGATTTTCTGGACTATCCTGATGTCCCCAAAGGCTATCACAGCTGTCCCTAAAAAAGGGAGACAAGGGTAGATTTGACACAGATGGAAGCAATGAGCAGATGGGACAAATGGAGACGTGAAGGTGCTGGCCCCTGACTCAGTGTGACCACAAGCCAAAGCATGTCTGCACGAAGAATGCAGAGGAATCAGGAGTGGGTTCTCCTGTTGGTCCTCAGAAGACACACACACACACACACACACACACACACACACACACACACACACACACACACAGAGAGAGAGAGAGAGAGAGAGAGAGAGAGAGAGAGAGAGAGAGAGAGAGATTGAGAGATTCTCAGTCACCACTCCTGCCTCATATCTTGAATACTGGCCCCTATAACTGTGAGGTTTAAAGTGTCCCGTACAAAGGAATAAATGAACTGAGGGGGCTCTAGGGAAGCGTGTGGTAAGAAGAGGTACCACTGACTTCCTGTCTCCCACAGAAAAAGCCTCAAAGAACTGCAGGCCAGGTCAGAGCTTAGGCAAATGAAGGCGGGGCCTGTTCCACTGGGGCTGCTCTCAGTCACGCGTCCTATTCCGCCTGTTCAGCTGTAAAACTGAAGAAACAGGAAATCAAGGCCCTGTGACTTCCTTTTACCTTCGGAAAGCTCGGATGACAATCCATTGTTTAGGAGGGGCTAGCACTACAAGGTGATTTTCATGTTTGAAAAAAAGTTAGACACTTTGCATCTTTTCTCTTTTGGCGTAAGCAAGTAAAAATCAATATGGAAAGCAGACCATCACCCTGGCATCCAGGTGAGTCTCTCACCCTGCTTTACAGCACGCACCCCGACAGTCTTTTCTATTTGAGCTCATTCACAGGAGTAAATGGAGTCATAAAGAACCGGTGGGTAAAACCGAGGAAGAGGTTCTCGTTCTTAAAGAGCAGAGCAGAGTGTGTTTTCTCTGTTGTTGGTGCTGACAGAAGTTTGCTATAGTCGATACTTTCCTTGAACTTTCACAAGAGCCTTTGAGTTACAAACTTTCATCTTTCACTACGGGTGGACTGTGAGACAATCCTGAACAGAAGCCCTGAATGGGGCTGCCAGCAGAGGAGCAACTGAGCAGAAGAAAACTGCTGTGACGTTCCTGAAATGTAAATGAGAAATGGCCGATGGGAGAAAGAGATCGCTGAGGATGCAAACATTGTCATCCATCTCCAGAGAGCTCTGTCCTCTGCACCAGACCACACCGGAACAGCCTGATACCTGACTCCACCCTGACGTCACTCTCTGGAGACGACTGATTCCCGTTCAAGGCCCTGCCCAACTTTTCAGCTCAACTGTTGTCTCAGACCTCTGTGAAACAATCCTTTGCGCTCTGCTTTAGCAATCCTTTAAAGTCTATTCTCTTCTTCTCCCTCCGGATCCTTCTCAAGAGCAGAGGCACTGAGCCTCCCTAGGCCCATGTCCTCGCTGCACTGTGCACAGCGCACCAGGCCGTGGTGCTCAGTAGTCTGGCCAGCCTCTCACTTCCTGTCTCTCACTGATATGCTTTGGAGTACCTGCTCTGGGTAGTGTGAGACAGTAGTCGGTGCCAGGTGCTAATGGTTAAGTGAGAGTTCTATACGAAATATGTCGCTGGAAGGTTCCAGATAGTAAATGTGCAAAGAGCTTAACTGACACTCACCAGTGTGGTTCCTGTTTTGGAAAAGAAAACCCAGCAGGGTTTCTGTACCTTTCTTATGAGGTTAATGTTACATAACACTAAAGCTACCAGGCTTCAAGAGAAGGGCTGATCCCAGACTTCAGCTTCCGGAAGGACACAGTCTGCTTTCACTCTCCCTCTCAGGCTGACTACATCAGCCCTGGGCATTGTATGTTCAACATCACAGGAAGTCTGCAAGGTGGAGAGAAGATAGCAGAGTGCCCAGAGACCTCAGGTCCTTTCTTTTTGCCTCATCTGCTCATACTTAGAGCTGAAGCAGCCAGCAACCTGAAGCGCCAACAGGTGGAGACGGAAAGACCCAACAAAGCCTGTGCCTGCACATAGCATGAGGAAGGTACAAGCTAGCAAGGCAGCGACCTTTCAGGCAGCCACTGAGCCCGTCTCTAGCCACACACCACAGCAGAAAGTGCGGTCCCAACACAATCAGTGAAGAAAATGCCGAGCCACAACTTTACCCCTGCCCAGCTGTAACGGGGCATGCAATCCCATGCCAAGATTGTGTTTGAGGAAATGAATTAGGGGCCAGTGTAACCAGCCTAAATTCTCAGCTTGATTCAGGAGGGAAATTAGGAACAGGCAAACATAGCTCGTGTTGACAATTACCAGCTCATTTTGGCGTCACTAGCTCTTAGTGTTGTCGTGGCATTTAAATCTACTGGGAGAAAATCAAAGACTTAGACTCAATTCAAATTACATAAAATGAATTTTTTCTTACTGCCAGCAGAAGGACAACAGCCTTAGCGCCGATCCAGCATGCCATGTGGAAGAATTAAGGTGAGGTTTTAGAGCGGACATCAGAAAGGTGTGCATTAGAACTATCCATGGAATCCACATGGGCAGGAAAATTGTTTTACTCCCTCAATTGTTTCTTACCTTCCATCTCTATACTAATAAGGAGACCATTTCATCCCCTTCCCATAGCAATAAGCAGGTTTTACAGAAGCAAAGGCAGCTGTCTGCCTCTCTGTCTTAGTTAGGGTTTTTATTGGTGTGAAGAGACACCATGACCATGGCAACTCTTATAAAGGAAGCAGTTAATTGGGGAGGCTTGTTTACAGTTTCAGAGGTTTAATCCATTATCATCACGACAGGGAGCATGGTGGTGTGCAGGAGATGTGGTGCTGGAGTAGTTGAGCATCCTAATCTTGCAGGCCACAGGAAGTCGACTGGAATACTGGATAGTATCCTGAGCACAGGAAACCCCAAAGACTGCCCCCACAGTGACACACTTCCTCCAACAAGGCCACACCCACTGCAACAAAGCCACACCTTCTAATAGTGCCACTCCCTATGAGATTATGGGGGCCAATTACATTCAAATTTCCACACCCTCACAGCCCATCATCCTACTCTTACCTCACCTGCAGGCCACTAGGCTCTCCTAGGCATTCCAGAGCAAGAGGTCAACAGCCCTTAAGGGATGCCTGGCCCCATGTTGTTTCTTTAGTCATCACAGGGGAACTGAGTAAATAATTACTCAGGTCTGAGCCCTCTAATGACTGGGATAGGGCAGTAGTTCATTTCTGGGTAGGCAAGAGCACAGTGCCGTCAGGTTAGGGCTGGCTGTCATGGCCTCACAGTGTTAACAGGTTCAAGCACTTAGGCTAATCAGTTCTTTTGCTCAATTCCAGATGGAAATCATGAAGAGAGAGCAGTAACATCCAAATGAGGCTTTTGGGGGGGTTGTATTCAAGTGTTGTGCCTGCATCGCAAGACCCCCAAGCAAGACCACCACAGAGCCAATATCCAATGCAAGCACACAGAGGTTTTTTAATAACAAAGTAAGCCCCGGGGCTTGGTCCATATTCCAAACACTCAACACAGCAGGTGGACGAGGATGCCCAGAGCACTCACTTTAAGGGGTTTATATAGGAAAGGTTTACATCCAGAGAGTTACATATCTTGGGATTGGATGAGGGGTTTAGGGGTGAGGTAGTTCTTTGAAGTTACTGGCTGAATTGTAAGCATGAGGTTACTGATGGCTAACAGGATTCAGGGGATCAATCTGCAGAGACATAAATTTTTTACTCCCTATGTCCTGCTTTTGCTTAACCCAGGATATATACATTTAGATTTATTGTTCAGTCCTATTTTCCCATAAGTTCAATTTCTGGTCAGTTGAGTCCATTACTCTCCATATCCTGTTTTACCAAGTCCAGGATATATAGATTTATTGTTTCAGCCTTCTCTTCCCATGAGTTCAACTTCTGGTCAGTTCTAAAACTGCTGGTCAGCAAATACCTTTAGAGGAGGGGCAGGGAGCGTCTCTCAAGATGGCTACTGATTTTTCCCTTTCACAAGCACAGAGGAGACAGTGAAGGGAACAGGGCTCCCACAGGATGTGAAGGGCAAATCTTACACAGACAGGAAATGCATGCTGGCACAGGGGTGTGGTCAGCTGTTGCAGAAGACCCCGGGGTTTCTGCACAAGTCTCCTCAATTCTGTGCTTTTAGCGCTGAGTTTTGCAGTTAACAGGATGATGTGCTTGCACCTGGGGGTTCTCTGTGGTTGGCTCATGAAAGATGGTGCAAGTGCCACCCCAGGAAGACCTTCATGGACCCAGTCCAGGCATACTGTACTCATGATTGCAGAAAAGCGGAAGACCTTCACAGACCAAGTCCAGGCATACTGTACTCATGATTGCAAGAAAAGCGGAAGACCTTCACGGACCAAGTCCAGGCATACTGTACTCATGATTGCAAGAAAGCTTGAGGGGAAGAGTCAGCAACTCCTGAGCATCGTAATTGGTAGAAACAATTCTTTGAAACCAGTTTGCTTTTGGTTGGAAACCCTGGATAGAGAAGTAGGACTTTCTTACTGTGTCTCACCACCGCACTTCCAGGCAGAGTATCTGCTCTTATTGGCATCAGCGAAGATTGTCAGGAAGCTATAATTTCAGTCTCACCTACCAACAACTGACTCTCCGTCCTCTGTAATTATAGAGCACCACCAAAGGAGACCTGGTACAGCTATTACTTGCACCATCACTTGGGGACCTATAACAACATTCCCCCTCTACGGTACCAGGAGCCTAGTAAGAGTCACACTTCTGTCCTTTGCCCTTTCCTGGAGAAGTGGTGCCTGAAAAAGCAATTAAATCAGAAGGATTATGTAGGAATCTTACAGTCTAACCCCCCAAACCTTCCCACTTAAAATTAAAACAATTCAACCAGGAGACTCTCAACTGGAATAAAAAAGTTGAATGATCAATATCAACACTGAAATTATAGGCAACCTAGATTTTTCTGACAAGAATTTTAAGGCAACCATAATAAAAAATCCTTCAATGAAAAATTATGCCGGGCGGTGGTGGCGCATGCCTTTAATCCCAGCACTCGGGAGGAAGAGGCAGGTGGATCTCTGTGAGTTCGAGGTCAGCCTGGTCTACAAAGCGAGTTCCAGGAAAGGTGCAAAGCTACACAGAGAAACCCTGTCTCGAAAAACCAAAAAAAAAAAAAAAAAAAAAGAGAAAAGAAAAATTATGAATGTGGCTGGGAGAAATGAATAGAAAGCATCAGCAAGCAAAGAGAGGTGAAGGAAAATCAAATACAGTTTTAGAGCTTGGAATGTAACAAACTCAATGGATGTGCTTAACAGAAAATTGTAGGAGACAGAAAAACCAAAACAAAGGAAACAAACAAACAAACAAACAAAAGATTGACAGCAGAGTTCCTGCCATACACCACAGAGCCTGGAGGAAGTGGTGTGGTATTTATTCAAGTGCTAAAGGAAAAGAACTGTCGACCTAGAGTTCTATCCTGAGCCAAAACGCTGTAAGGCTGGAGCGATGGCAAGGGTATTCTTTCAGGAGGGAGAACTGAGAACGATTGTCATCAGAGGGACCCTAAATGACAGATAACATGCATTCTCTAAGTAGAAAGGCTACAGGAAGAAACTCGGGTGTCAAATAGGAAGTAAGGACAAGGAAAGAATAAAAACACCTATAATTACACTTTCCTTTTCCTCTTTAGTTTTTAAACCACGTTTGGTGGTTGAAACGGACAAGTGAAAAAGACTTCAATTCAAAGCAACCACTACTGTGAGAGGCATCACGGTGGAGAAGACGTTAGTCTTCACTGTCAACTGCACTGGGTTTGGAACCACCCAGGAGACACACCTCTGACTCTGCTTGTGTTTCCAGAGGGGACTAACTGGGAGGGCATGACCCACCCCCAATGTGGGTGGCACCATCCCACTGGCTGGGGGCCCACACTTAAGATGAAACAGAGGAGAAAGTGAGTTAGTGTAGCATGACTCTTAAAAAGTTCTTATTAATAAAATCAAACCTGGGCCAGGTATTGGGGTGAACATTGGAAGGTCAGAGAGACAGAACAAACCACAACTAACCTCACCTGGCCAACTTCTCAGCTGGTCTTGTTTCCTCAGACTGGATGCCCTGAGCCCTCATCCAGAATGGGTCTCAGCTGAACTGCTGCTCAAAAGCCTGAATGCTTAACCAGGCCAAATGCTTCTCCAGGCCAAATGCCTCTCCAGGGCAAATGCCTCTTCAGGGCAAATGCCTCTCGTTTCTGGTCCTCACGCTTTATATACCTTTCTGCTTTCTACCACCACTCCCTGGGATTAAAGGTGTGGCTTTCTGGGATTAAAGGTGTGTATCACCGTGCCTGGCCGTTTCCAATGTGGCCTTGAACTCACAGAGATCCAGAGGGATTTCTGTCTCTGGAATGCTAGGATTAAAGGCGTATGCTACCACTGCCTAACCTCTATGTTTAATATTGTGGCTGTCCTGTTCTCTGACCCCAGATAAGTTTATTAGCATACACAATATTTTGGGGTACACAATACCCCCACAAGTTAGCACTAGCATTCATCTCCATGCCTCTTGACTGAGGCGGCAATGTGACCAGCCGGCTCATGCTCCCAGCACCAATACTTCCCCCATAATATACAGTAATCTTAATCCATAGTACAAACCTTTCCTCCCTCACGCTGCTTTTTGTCAGGTGTTTTCTTCACAGAAATGAGAAAAGAAACCATGGTATAAAGAGTTGGGTCATTGCTGTAAGAAACCGGAATGTACGGTTCCCAGGCCTTCTGAACTGGTTTGTGGGAGGCTAATCCTCAGGAAGGTTGGCAAAAAAGAAAAACGGGGATCAGAAAGACAAGTGGGCCAAAGTATAAAATGGTAAATTTAAGTGCTAGCCTGTCATCAAGAATTACATTAAATATAAATGATCTAAATAACATCAATTTAAAAAGCTAAGTCAAAGGGGCTGGAGGAATTGCTCAGTGGTTAAGAGCACTGGTGCTCTTCCAGGGCAGCTGGGTTCAATTCCCAGCCCCCACACAGTGGCTCACAACCATCTGTAACCCTGAGGATTCAACGCCCTCTCCTGGCTTCCAGGGGTACTGCATGCACATGGTGCATAGAGTATATGCAAGCAAAACATCCATACACACAAAATAATAGAATAAAAAGATGAGTGGAGAAGATTGCAAAACATGACCCAATTAAACGCTGTCCATAAGGAACTTCTCTATAGTAAGATAGGCATACTGACAGTGTGGATGAAGAGAAAGATGGAAAAAGATGTGGCACAAAAACATAAAATAGACAAAAAAATAAAGAAAGATGGGTTACATTAATATCCAATGGTACATACCAAAGTGAAGAAAATCACTAGAGACAGAATGGAATATTGCCAAGTGATTAAAAAAATTGATCAAGAAAAGCTAAGTCCTGAGTATGTAGGTATTGAAACCACAAGCCTGCAGGTCATGTGGAACAAGAAGCTGGAGAAATGAAAGAGAAACAGACAAATGGGTAATTATAGTGGAGGTATTACCATTCTTCTCAGTGGACTGAATAACCAGACACAGCATGGTCAATTCTTCCTTAAACAACACAAGTTGATTGCAGTTCAGTGAATAAGAAACAAGTAATTTGAATAACACTACTCTGATGAAAGAATTTGTTACTGTAATTGAAAACCACATACACAATTCTCTAGGCCCATGCGGACTTGCTGAAAATTCTGCTAAACAAACACTTAATGAAGCACTGATATACTTTTTTTTTTTTTTTGAGAGAAAGAGAGAGACAGGGTTTCTCTGTGTAGCTCTGACTTTCCTGGGGTTGCGGGGACTCTCAGAGAGGAATAGGTAAGCCTCTCGCCTTATTAATGAGAACCCCATGAGCTTGCCAGGAGGACAGATGTGGCCATCCAAGGGCAACAGGAGGGGACTGTCTGATGATGGACAGGCTGTGTCAGTACTAATATCCTGAGGTGAAACTGTGTTAGCACTCAAGATATGGCCTCTGGAGTAAGGGTGCGTAACATCACTGCACATAAAGCCAGAATGACCTAGAACTAAAAACTTTACTTTTGAAAACCCTGAAATTCCAAGGCAAATTCATCTAGCGGAGATGGAACTCAGAACACAGATCTGCTGGAAGGGAGGGATTATTTTCCGGAGGATAGTGTTTTGTGTAAAGATTTCATATGTAAATGTATAATTGATAAATAGCCTAAGGTAATTACATATTATGTAATATATACTTTATATTTATATATCTATTTATATAGATAAATCTGGGAAGGATTTCAGTGGTTTCAAAACTTGTTTTCACCTCCCTTATGAGGTCTCAAATATATGTACACCCAAGTAGCATCCTTGCTTCTTGTGTTCGAAGATGGCACAATCCCTATTAAATGAACACTTTCTACAAGATGATATCCTAACTTATTCTGCCCACCACAAGAGAGTACCTGTGGATTTAACAGAATTATAAACTGTAACATGAAGAATGGTTAGCCTTTTGATATTCAGAAAAGGGAAAAAAATATTTTGAGAGCATGACAAACCAATCATCCCAAGAACCTTTTGTAGCTAGAGTTTTCTCTCCAGGTCCCGCCAAGGCCCGGCAGTCCGACAGCCCACTTATAAAATAAACACACAGACGCTTATATTATTTAAACTGTTTGGCCTAATGGCTCAGGCTTCTTGTTAACTGTTTTTATATCTTAAATTAACCCATTTCTATTAATCTATACTTTGCCACGTGGCTCGTGGCTTACCGGTACCTTACATCTTCCTTGTCATGGCGGCAGCTGGCAGTGTCCCCTGACTCAGCCTTCCTGTTCCCAGGATTCTCTTCTCTGCTTGTCCTGCCTATATTTCCTGCCTGGCTACTGCCAATCAGCATTTTATTTATATAGAGCAATATCCACAACAACCTTTCACTGTGCCCCTCACTCATGGCGTGGGCACAAACTGCTGTCTCAGAAGTAAACATAAAAAGAACCAAGGGAGGTCATATCAGTGACATGGAAAGGGACCTGCTGCCAGCAAGGGGGGAATAAGCCAGGATGAGCTAAGGCTCTGTTACCAAAAGGTGGCCAATATGCTGGTTACACACCAGCAGTGTGTGTGTCTGACCACCTTGCATTGTACATCTGAACCTGCTCACTTTCAGTCCATGACAATCTGCCCCCCACCCCCAAAAAGGATTCTTCCCATGTCTCTCTCAGGGACCTCTCTGATTTAGCAGTAATTAATTTAAATAAAAGGCCTAACACCAAGATCAGGCAAATATGTTTAATTTTTTAAAATAACCGATGGCAAAATAAAATATTTACATCACATCATAATGTGTAAACATGTAAGGTCTCTGTACAAAGAAATATACATGCAAAAAATAATGTAAAAATTTAACTGAAATAATAAAGGAAACAGTACACAAATAAAAGTTATGAGGTTACGGATACACATCCAGTTTTTGAATCCAATTTCTCTTAAAAAGTTTCTGTACAATTTTACAAGAAACAAACAAACGAAAACCCAACAAAAGAATAAATAAAATACATCAGAAACTGCAAAGCTTAATTATGCCAGTTTATGGCTCAAGACCCAGATGTCTGGCTGGCTGGGGAAGCAAGCTGGTCTCCTTTTTAGTGTATTTCTCACAATAAAGATAAAAAGACATCCAGAAAAAATTCAAGCGTGCCAGAAACTCAACTTGTTGTGTTGAAGGACTTCCCACGCCAGCGCCAGCTCTACCACAGTGACTCGGGCACTGGGTACCAGCCTCAGGGTGGCCAGTACTTAATTGGCTTTCTTACCAAAAGCTGAAAATCCAGCCAATTTTTTATACAGAAAGTTGAATGTCAAAAAGTCTAAAAAGTAGTAAATGTTCAGACTGATTTTGGGAAAAAATAATACTTTGGCATTCTGAATAATAGCATAATAAAATTTAAAACATTACCCTATTATCCAGTTTTATATTCAGAGTATGAAATCACTTTTTTTACAGTCCTCAAAACTGACAAATTTCACGAAGAGTTAAGTGTCCTCGAACTGATGGCACAGGGGCTACGACCCACCCCCAACACACACGGAACCATAAAGCTCACTTGCGAAGTATGTGCTTTTTCTATATATTTATTACAGGTACAACAGAAGTCTTCATAAATAGTTGCAGAAAATGTTAAAGCCACAACATTGCACATGATATGAAATAAAACCAAAAACCCCCCAATGAGTGCATTTACAGTATTTTCATCTGACTGTATCCTGTTCAACAATCTGATTGACGGTTTGGGACGGGGCTGGGGAGGGGTGGGGGCAGTGGGGCTGGCCCCAGCCCAAAGTCTTCATTGGATGGGCAGACCCTCACAGACCCCTCACAGGAAGGCCCAGGCGGTGGGTGGGAGGGGTGTGTGTGGGAGGGGTGTGTGTGGGGGGGGAGGGATGCCAGACGGAAGGCAGGAAAAGTCTTATATACAAGTAAGGCCTACATTTCATCAGAGCAAAACCATTCATTCTATTTTATGCAAAAGATTGAGGTTGAATGCACGCTTCAGAAGCCAAGTCTGGTGCTTGGCAAGACGTACGCAGATGAGGCAACTGGCGAAGCTCCGTGCCAGGTGGATGCCAAGCACTGGTGAGGCCACCACGGGAGTGGCTGCCACCTGGTGTCTTTCCCAGAAATGCACAGTACCTTTGTTTTGTGTTAACACCAGTGGTTTGAACATAGGCATGTGTTTCCTTGAATAAATCTTGAAAATGTTAAATTTGCAAAATTCTATCCATGTTCATTTAAAAAAGTATCTTTTTATTTTTATTTTTTTTTGCAGAAACCTGAATAAAATACTGTGATACAGCAATGCGATCTCTGCCCTTGCAGAGTGTAACTGAAGGTCCTCCACCCCAGCGCAGCTTGCAGCTCTGAGCCCAAGCGCTGCTGAGCACAGCTCACTTGGAATGCAATTTCACACGATGAACAGCAGGCAGCCGGTCACTTAGTTTGGTTTGGTTTTCCTCTTCAAAATTCAAATTAACAGCTGATTGGCAGGTGAAAGAGAATGAGAAAGAACTTCAAGACAGGTCAAACTCTAGGCAGAAGCCGGCTCTGTAAGAAGTTTTTAATGCTACGAATAGGTCGAACATCATTCTGGTGTTTGCGCCGCTCAATGAAGGAGGTCAGTCTGGACGTGTCGAGGACGCCCGTGCCCTTGCCGCTGCCATTACCTGCCTGCAGCCACTGCTCCTGCAGGGCCACTGCAGCCGAGGGACGCTTGGCCGGGTCCTCCTGTAGGAGGAAGCACACGAACTCCTTGGCCTTCTGGCTAACTCCTTTAAAGTAGTCCTCCGGGAAGCTGAAGTCCAGCCGGCAAATGTTCAGGCAGGTCTCCTCCACGCTGTCATCCAGGAAGGGAGACACGCCGCTGAGCAGCACATAGGTGAGCACTCCAACACTCCACGTGTCCGAGGTCAGGGAGACAGGGTTCCCAAGAATGATTTCTGGGGCTGCAAACTCGGGGTTCCCCAGCAACTGGTGGATGTAGTAGGTGGTGTTGAGCTGGACAGCATCTCCAAAGTCTGTCAATTTAATGGTTGGCTTGGCCAAACTCTGATCCACCAAGATGTTCTCAGGCTGCAACAGAGGAGGAGACACGGTCACTGGTGGACATCCCTAGTCGTGATTAGTCTGACCACCGTCAGGACCCTACGGTGAGTCAGGCAGGCAGGGCCACCTGAGGATGCTCTCTGGGCCAGCGAGAGAACAGGCTGGGGAGGAACAGGCCCCTCTGCTCAGCTGGGGGCAGCTCTTGGCTCTCGGGTCCAGATGGCCTTACTGAACACGGACAGTACTGTCTTTTCTCCCCAAGGCACCCTTCACTGGGTAGATCCCATGCCACCTCAGCAGCAGGAACTTCCAGATGTCTCCTGACCCAATAGGCTTAACCACTGGGCCTCCCAGCTGTGAACAGTACTGAAGGAACTCGGGAAAAGACAAGGAGTCTGCTCTAGTGTTCTCTCCCCATTTCCTCCAGACTCAGGCAGGGAGCGGGGTGCTTGCATCCCAGACCTGCCCACCTTTAGGTCCAGGTGCGCTATTCTGCAGTTGTGAAGGTATCGGACGGCTTCCAGAACTTCCCCCAGGTGCGCTCTGACCTTCCCTTCGGTGAGGCTTCCCCATCGTACCACACAGTCCAGGAGGCGACCCTGGTCAGCCCTACGGGGAGAAGGACATTTGTCACCTTTAGACTCACAGACCATTTCAGGGTGAAATCAACTCACACTCTCAGGACTGTACCTCCACTGGACGGCATGGTACAGGGAGGGGTTCTGCCCCCTCACTGAGAAGACCCAAGCGGGTAATGGCTGGGGGAGAGCTGCAGTCAGGGACTATGACCTTGCTGTGTGTTGTTACAGCAGGCTGCTGGGCAGTGCCTATGGATGTAAATAACTGCTGCAGGAAGGAAGGGGTCACCCACCTCCCTTAGCAAACTTCCTTACATATAAAACATGGGTGAGAAGATAGGATGAGATCATGTTATAAAAAGCTACATGCTAGGGCAATGTATGCATGCTTAGTCAAAAGCTACCCTAATCTGAACTAATGTTTAATAACACAAAGTTCTGAACTAAAAGCTTAGTAGTATCTATTCACTCAACCTTCAATACCCTGAGAAGGGTGCTTCATTGCCTCATTTTAGAGATGAGGAAACAGAGGCAGGAAAGGTATAAAACTTTCCTGAGGTTCCATGGCTAGTGAACAGCCACTATTGGATGGAGGCTGCTCTGAACATTCTCTGTTTTCAAAACAGAAGTTTATAAGAAGACCAACCACCTGTCTAGCAAGGAGTGGTCATTAGTGGGAAATTATGGCACTCTTATGTAAATCGATTCTGTTAATAGTCTGATGAGGCTGCACTGTGGTGGTTATATGAGAATGGCCTCCATATATTTGAATGCCGAGTTTCCAGTAGGTGGAACTGTTTGGGAAGGATTAGGAGATGTGGCCTTGTTGGAGGTGTGTCACTGAGGGTGGGCTTTGAGGTTTCAAAAGTTCACACCATTCCCAGTTAGCCCTCTTCCTCTTCCTTGTGCTTGTGGATCAGATATAAGCTCCCAGCTACTGCTTTAGCAGCATGCCTGCCTGCCTGCCTGCCTGCCGCCGTGCTTCCGGCCATGCTGGTCACGGACTCTAACCTATGGAATGATGAACTCCCAACTCAATGTTTGCTTTATAAGTTCCCTTGGTCATGGTATTTTGTTACGGCAATAGAAAAGTAGCCAAATAACACACCATGCAACTTTCCAGTGAAAAGATATAAGAGCCAGAGAGGTGGGGGTATAGGTCAGTGACCCAGTCCTTGCCAGGCACATGTGATGCCAGGGTCCAACTTTGCACTGCGAAACAAACACACTCCCTTTAACATCCCTGCCCTGTCCACAGCAAATCTATAGCTGAAAGAGCTGCAACTTCAGACCAAGGCTGCGGTGATTTCTGACAAAGACCTGAGTGATTTTTCTTGTTCAGAATCCGGGTTGAAGGTGGGCAGTCACTACTGGTCATCAGGTTTACCAGAGAGCCTCCCAGGCATGGGGGCTTCCAGGATAGCATCAGATTTGGAACTGGTTTTCCACACATACTGCACCATTTTAGCTCACGACAGCTCTCCAGAAGCTGTGCTTTTAAAGACACCAAGAATGAGGTGGCTGGAGAGATGGTTCAGCGGTTAAGAGCACTGGTTATCCTTACAGAGGACCCAGGTTCAATTCCAGCACTCAAATGATTTTGCCATGAGCAGAGGCTCCAACACCGTAGTCTCTGATAAGAAATCTATCTTTGTAGGAGTTCTATAAATTCTAGAACACACAGGATGAGCAAAAGCGCTGGGAGCCGAGGTATGGGGGTGGGGGTGGGGGAGGTACGCACATTTCCAAAACCAGGACGTAACTGGTGGGGGTCTCGAAGGTGTCAATAAGACCCACAAGGAGGGGGTGCTGGAGGTTCTGCAGGATGCCAAGCTCATGGGTGACCTGGTCACGCTTCATCAACTTCTTGTTCACAAACTTGGTGGCCACTGCTCGCTTGGTTCCCTTCTGATCACATTTTTTGACCACAGCAAATCTGCCCCTGTAAAATTGTCAAGGAGAAAGGACATAGGACCATCTCTGTGCGACGGTGACTTGGTACCTACGCACAGACCTTACTTTGCCGGGCCATGTGTGGACGGGATGTGGTGCCAGATCAGCTATGGGATGGCCATTCCTTCCCCCATTTCTCACGCTGGGACTGGGCAGGCCTTGGGCTTCCTGACCACTGAATGTGGAGACAGTGATAGCTCAAGGGAGCCTTGGCCTCACCATGCAGTTTCTACCTTTGCCCCTTTAGAACTTCACCATTCGGAGGCTAATGTAAGTGCCTACAGCTGCCAGCCAGTGTCCTACCCACTCTTGAGGAAAGGATCTTGTTCTGTTGCTTTAGGCTTACTTGCAGTGTAGACAAGTTGTCCCTTCAAGTGAGGGTCAGGACTCTGGTGCTGTGGCCCACATGCATACCCAGAACCCAGCTGCCCCTTGACAGTCTATGGATAAGATGACCTGGCTCTCAGGGTGAGCACATTCTGCACACCCAGGGACAATGAGTAAAGTGTGGCAGAGGCAGAGCAGGCTATGGGGTAAGTTACACCTCTTTGACACTTCTCCCACGGGAAGGTGGAGGGTCAGTGGGTACCCTGCCCAGTGACTCTTAACTGTAGAATGTGGAGAGAGTACAGTTGCTGGTTTCTGACCCTGGGAAAGCTTTGCTTCTGTTCTTCTGGAATGTCTCCTCCATCATGTGAGGAAGTCTAGGGTGAATGTCTATGTAGAAAGAGTCCTACATCCATTTAAAGACTCAGTCATGAGTGAGGTGTGGATGTGCCAACAGGATGAGCCTGGCAAAGATGGCCAAAAATGCCTACCCAGTCAATCTGCAGTGTTGTGAGGATGGCACACATCATTAAGACCAAGTGGGAGTGAGACTTGGTATTCAGCAGTGTGTAAATACACCACAGGAGCCACGTGACCCAGCGTGGTCACTAGAATGTAGAAGGCTGCTGATAGACTTCATGGGAAAGTTCTCTCAAAATGTCAAATCAGCAGTCTACTTTGACCTTCTCCTGCCTGGGGGACACAATGACTACTGGTGGGTGAGTGCCGTGTAGTTGGGAAGGCAACCAGAAGTTAGAAGGGGACTGTCAGTCTGTGGCATTGCTGAGCCCACCCTGGCCTTGGCAGCCTCAGCTGGAAAGAAGAAGCCTCCTTATGGTGAAGCTTCTTTGTTCAGTCAAGAGGAGCCTGATACTCCATGAGGTCATGGTGTAATTTCTTCAGATCTCCATGGATGACTGAGCCCAGAGTGCACAGTCAGCCATTCTCAACTGGCATTCTGAGAGAAGGAAGTCTACAAGGCAAGTGTGTGTGCCTCTTCTCTCAACTCTTCAAGGGCGGCACCTAGCTAGTGCTCTTCTAGATGCCCGGTGGCAAACTAGCTCCTTCCATCCATGGACAGCCCACGGTATTAGGCCTTCATTCTGGGGATCCTACCTAAAATCTGTTTTGACTTCTTCCCAGGACTTAACATCTAAAGCCCATTAACCTGCCACTGTTTCCCACAGGGTCAAGTTCTCAGTGTTTGTTGTTCAGCTGGAGGGAGCATCCTGGGGAGGCTGTGGAACCATGAGGAGGGGGGTCTAGCTGGAGGGGGTTACAGGCGTGGCCCTTAGACATTTACATATGACCCTGGGTGCTGTTTCTTTCTGCTCCTGTTCGGCCTTGATGTAAACAGCTTCTTCCACACATTCCCCATGAACTCAGAGATGGCATGACAGAGTATGCCGTCTTTCCTGTCAGGACAGACTGAAACCCTCTAAAATCATGAGCTAGCTGTTTCTGTCAGGTACTGTCCGAACAGAAGCCACGAGCACCACACACAAGGCAGTCACTTCTACTGATGGTGACACCCTCTGCTTATCAGTTTTGGGATATTGAGCAATCTTACTTCTGTGGAAAGGGCTTTGGGTGTCACATCATACCTGCCGAGCTCAGCCACTTCACTATAGAAGGAGTCAAAGTTGTCCTTCCAGGTCACCATGATCCCATCACTCCCTGGACCTGCAAGAAGAACACCATTTCCCCTGAGTGCATTTGATTTTTCTTTTAACAATAGTGTCGCTCTCTGTCAATAGCCTTAAACTGGTGGTCCTCCTGCCTCTGCTTCCCAAGTGCTGGCACTACAGGAATGAGTCGCCATGCTCAGCTCCTTCCTAGGTGTACCTGAAGCAGAGCTTCTTGGTAAGAAATCACAAACCTGTACTGTCCAATATGGCCGCCACACATGGCCACCTAGCATCTCTGAGAGGTGGCACTCTCGTGCCACAGTAAGACAGATGCACGGGACACTGGACAGAAGATTGGAAATATCTCAGGAACAATTTATTGGTATTAGTTTCACATTAGAATCAAATACTGTTGATGTATTAGATGAAGTTAAATGATAGTGAAATCAATTTGCCTTTGTTTAAAAATGTAAAACTGTGCTTGAGTCTTATTTCCAGTGGCTAGCACTGCTTGGAGTGGAGGACACTGGGTGTCCCTCTCGGTCACCATCTGTCTATTCCCTAGACGTTCTCTCACTGAGCCTGAAGCTGGGCTGGCAAACCCCAGACACCTGCTTGCCTTTGCCCATCACAGGCATCCTCATAACCATGCCTGGCGTTTATGTAGGTTCTGGGCATTTGGAGTCAGATCACCATGACTGTAGAGCAAGTCGCTTTTACCCCTTGGACCTCCCTCTCCCCAGGCCCACAGAGCTGGTTGATAGGAAGTCCCTCCTGTTCACCCAGACTCACAGCTTGCAGACTACACTTGTTCTCACAGCCTTCAGAAGTCAAGGGTTCACTATGTTTTCTTAATGTTCACAGTCTTTTAGAGTATGTACATTATAAATATGTTGCAAACATGGACAGTTTTATCATACATGTAGTTGGAAGTCACTTGTTAACAGGGAATGTGGTATTATATAAGCCCAAAGGAAACAAGAGATTTTCTCTAAGCTCTTCTGTCCTAATGATATTGCTATACCCATAGATTAGTGCGTCTTTCAGTGTCCACTGGAGAAGCTTCTTGCAGCAGATGGGAGACTGCAACCCTCAGTCCTAAATGGGGGGGGGGGTCTATGTGGAAGATGGGCTGGAAAGGCTGGAAGAGCCAGAGATGGCGGACAATTGTGAGGAAAATAACGTTTTCCAGACACAACAGGGTGGAAACTCACCGAGACCGTGACAGCACACACAATACCTGAACAAGCTCAAGCCAGACAGAATCCCAGCATGGAGGAGGAGGGGCGGACACAAAGCTCTACTCCTATCCAAGAAGCTACTAAAAATGGCAGCTGCTTGGAGAGAAACTCCAAAGCAAACAACAGCAAGAACAAGGAATTGTTAAGCACATGATTTCCTTCCCCTTCCCCCACCTCCTTGAGATAGGTTGCTCTATTAACTCTGGCAGGTCTTGAATTTGCTGCAATCCTCCTGCCTCTCCTCCTGAGTGCTGGGATTAGAGGTGTGCAGTGACAGCCTGACAAGCCTGTGATTTTCCATCTAGTAACGCAGCTACCAGACAGCCCATCAAGCCTTCCACAGCGGCCAGGCATTACGGACCCTACTAACCCACTCTTCTTTCTCCACTGTTTGCTCTAGTCCATTTCGGCCAGAACTGGCTCACCACTCCTCTCCCTTTGCTTTCCAAGTCACCACCAAGCACACATTCCTCAAATCACACCCAATGATTTAAGGCTTTATGGGCTGTAGTGTCTTCCTATGTGCCTGCCCTGGGTCACTAATGAGTGGACAGCATGTCCCCCATGGCAAGCAAACCCCTCCCAGCACCAGGAGCTCCTCAGCCAAGGCGGCCACTGCTGGAGCCCTTGTGTAGGTGTGGCTGTCTAGAACCTTCTTCCAAGGTCTGCATCTCACCAACACCAGAGTACTCCAAATAGAAAACCTTAATTTCTTCATCTCAGGTACTGACACTGGAGTACACACTATTCACTGGTCTTTTCTGATGCCTGTGCTTTCCTCTCATCCAAGTGCTTGCCTGCCTCTTTCTTCTTTGAGACACAGTCTTACTCTGTAACTTAATTTGGCCTAGAACTCATTCTATGAGCCATGCCGGCCTTGAACTCATAGTGGTCCTCCAGCCTAAGTTTCTCAAGTACTCTGATTATAAGCATGGGCCACCAAGGCCTAGTTTTCAGTGCTTTTTTTGATGGTGAAGTGAGACTTCTAGCTATGCCACTAAAGCAATGGTTTTCCACCTGTGGGTTGTAGCCCCTTTAGGGGTCAAAGGACATTTTCACAGGGGTCACCTAAGATCACTAGAAAACAGATACTTACGTTACAATTCATAACAGTAGCAAAATTACAGTTATGAAGTAACAATAAAAATAATTTCATGGTGTGTGTGGGGGGTCACCACAGCATGAGAAACAGTATTACAGGGTCACAGCATTAGGAAGGTTGAGAACCACTGCATGTAAGCATGTCACTTACAGACTGACACTTAGTCACAGCTCCTATGATCTAGAAGATTTCCTGGTAGTCTTAAAGCGAGGTCAGTGCACCACCAATTCTGAAGCACCTACCTAACCCCACTGATAAACACTGAAGACTAGCTCTCATAGGATCTAAGTGTGCCATGCAATCTGCTAAGGGAGAAAACCAATCAATAATCCCACCCGGCTGTAAAGTCTATGTACCACAACAATGGCCAGCACAGCAAAATGTCCATAAGGGTACAACAGTAGTACTTGTATCTTGGAATAAGCAGCAGCCATCTGATTTGATCTAAGGCCTGCTAAACAGGAAGGAATTCATGCCTGGTACTGTAAACCCAGCCAACCACCTGTGGCTGGTGAGGTCACAGACCCAGAAGGAGAACCTACTAGTCCTTCTGCTTTTCTGAACCAGCACAATGCCTAACTGCATTCTGAGTACTTATCCTTAGACCCACAGATAGGTGTAGTTCTCATTCCCATCGGACAAGCTTCTTGCAGCTATTACAGAAATCTGCAACTGGTCAAAACATAGACAACTACTGACCATGGGGTGTCCAACACCAACTGAGACATCTCCAACACAACGTCCACACCTCAGGGAACATCACGGAAGAGGGGGTAAAGACTCGAAGACCTGAGGACCAGGGTATCCACTGCCACACAGTTTCTACACAGGACAGGGAACCTGCCGACGGAATCTTAACAACAGGCTGCCTAAACAAGATCTGAAGAGTGACAACACGGAGGACAGCTGACGTGCTGATGGACATGCAAGGCATTTCACAAGGGCCTACCCCTGCACGAAGAGCTATAGGCCATTAATGACTCAGAGAGGGAGACCCAGTGTTCTCCACGGATGAACCTGATGGGTTATCCAACCCCAGGTGGTCATCTCTAGGCACATAAACATATGAGCAACATTAAATGGGTACAGCAGGCTGGTGCGCGCTTGCGTGCCTGCGTGTGTGCGTGCATGTGTGCGTGTGCGTGTGCGTGTGCGTGTGCGTGTGTGTGTGTGTGTGTGTGTGTGCATATAACAATGATAACTGAAGAGCTCATGAGTTTGAGAGGGAGTGTGGGCATAGAAGAAGTTGGAGTGGAGAGAGGAAGGGTGGAAATGATGTAAATATAGCACTTATGCACAAAATTTTAAAAGGCTTTTAATTAAAAAAAAAGAAATACTGGATTTTCCCACACCAAATCAATCATTTTCCCTTTAATTTTCACTAAAAAGGTGTTAAAAAATTCCTTAAATAAATGTCTTCAAAATATTGCATATACACAGAAGAGCACATGAAACATAAATGTCCAGTCACAGATCCCCAAGCAGCTCAAGAAACGCCCTCGCCATGACCCAAGGCCCCTTGGCTCCTCTTGGTCACAGCTCTTCTTTCTCACTGCAGGGCCCTTGCTTGGCCTGCCCCATCAGTGGGAGCTTGCATGTATTTCTGAGGTGGCAGAACTGACTTTAGCTTCAAGATGCAAGCATCGCTCCCCTAGTAATTCTCTTGCCCTGAGCCAGCCCCAGCGTTGACATGTCCAAAAG
>CABHPH010158776.1:0-36901 GCA_902168325.1 Peromyscus nudipes
TCTCTAATTAGACTTAGGATGCACTCTACAAGAGGGTACCATGTCTGGT
This sequence comes from Peromyscus nudipes, assembly GCA_902168325.1. Classification (NCBI taxonomy): domain Eukaryota; kingdom Metazoa; phylum Chordata; class Mammalia; order Rodentia; family Cricetidae; genus Peromyscus; species Peromyscus nudipes. The sequence goes on from CABHPH010158776.1 coordinate 50, forward strand.
ACTGGAAACCTAGCTAACTAATCTGTGCTAATGAAGTCATGATTATTGGAAGAAAATCTATAACTGCTAATTTACTAAACCAGAATAATTCCTAGCAACAATCTATAAACTTGTGTCCTTATATACAAAATAAGCATAGTTTCCATCACTCCTCAACAATGAAACTTTGCAATAGATGAAGACCACTTCAGAAAATTACAACCAATTAATATGCAGAGTTGTACAGTCCAGTCCCAATGAACCGCAAAACACTCCCACTCCTAAGGATCAAGGGACATTGTGGAAGAAGCAGCATAAAGATTTTAAGAGCCATGGGATCAGGGATTTTTCTGTGAGATTGTGTCTCCCAGGAACATCAGAAGCTACACCTATAAAGTCTCACTAACATGACCACCCAAATATGACACCAACCAACCTGATAAAGTGCATGGGGAAAACCCATGATGCTTCCACCCTACACAGTGAAGTGGAGGCATTTGAGGAAAAGCTGGGAGAAGGAGAGGTGGTCCTCCCCAAGAAAGAGCACACTAGCTGGTTGTCCAGTACCAGTCAGTCTTGAAAACATACATACAAATAACATTATATGTATTTATAAGGTTATATTTAAGAAGTTATGTATATAACAATAAATATATGCATGCAATAGCAATTGATGATAAAAGTGACCACGAATTTGCAGGAGAGTGGGGAGGGTTCTGTGGGAGGGTTTGGAGGGAAGAAAAGGAAGGGAGAAATATTGAGATGAAAATGCAATCTCAAAAACAAATGAATGCATTGTATGAACACATGTGTTTGTGTGTGTGGCTTTTCTTTCATTCTCTTGTCAACCCAGTAATGTTTCCAGGACCAAGTTGTGCTGGACACAGCAAGGCATGGTATTACAGGAGTTGTGAAAGGGGGCAGTTGTAAGGAAGGAAGATGAAAGTAAAACTGAAAGCTGAGAGTCATCATGTAGAAGAGAAACAAGGCAAGCACCAATGGAAACGACTATATGCTTTCTTACGCTTAGTCTAAGAAAAGGCTGGTTCAAAATTGTCCACAGCTCACTGTGCAGAAATGCAGCAGTATCTCTTACGTTCTTTCTTTTATCCCACAAATTGTAGGTGAACACTGACCTGTAAGCTAGGCTCTACTGCAGACTTTTAAAATATATCATCAGACAAAGTTTCTACATTTGTGTACACATGTATAATACTACCCAGGAAAATAAAGGATACCGATATGGCCACTAATGATGGAATAATACTTAATTCTAAGGAGAGCTAGATACCCCACGGAAAGCTGAACTTTAGGGCACAGGTGAGGTCTGTGGAACAAAGTGCTGCTGGTTGTCTGGGTGATATGTCTTCTAATTTGTTCCAAATGTAGGCAGGGAGTCAATCATCAGAAACAAGGTGGGATGGAGATGTTGGAGGTTTTTAAAAAGATGGCCCATGAAGATGATCCAGAGACCTGGAAAATGGATGCAGGATTTCAGCAGTTTCTTGGCAACTTGACGCCCACTTGGGTTCACAGCTATAGTCAATCAAACAAACAGTTATTCTTAGCCTTGCTTTAATTACAGAGAGAAGGGGTGTTACTTTATAGCAAATTTGCATCTCTTCAGAAAGCCTTCGATTAGATTATACCAGCAGCAAAATATCATGCTAGGTAGACAGAAGCCAAATCCCCTGGAACTTATTTACATTGAGTGCTGTGTAGCAGTAGTTCAAATTTAATAATATAGTCATAATAAAACTCATAACCCAAATTTGAAAGCCTTTCAGAAACACTTAGTAAGGTGAAAGTGTAAGTTCATTCTAATTATAAAGTGTAGGGAGTGAGGTGGCGATTAACACCTCATAAAAAAATTAAGGGAAAATGCAAAGGAGAGCTCTAGTCTATGGATTGCCTATGGCCTCTTTACTGCAGCTCCGGGGCTTGCATGGTCGGGGGTGGACATACTCATTACATAGCCTACGAAGAAAAGCACTTCTACACGTAATGAGCACATGCAGAGAGAAGATGAATCAGTTATTGGCACAAACTACCACCTCGGCATATGCAGCTGGTTTTATTTATTTTTTCATATTTCTCCAGTCCACCCACTAAAATTTATTCTTTTTGCCAAGCTGCATCCCATGCTTGGTTTAGAAGCTAAACACAATATTGCACTTCTGTGTATACACTTAAGACAGCTGAATAGAACAACTTCTGGTCTCTCTTGGTTTGCGCATATAGTTTTAGAAACCAGGAGATTAAAAAATGTGAACAGGATAGAAAGGTTTAGACAATGAATTGCTTGCGTGCACATGCTTACACGCTGAGTGTGTGATGAGGATGAGGAAGCACAGGCTTGACTAAGACGTTTGCTTTTACTTCTCATAGCAAATGGTTGTTTCCTATGTGATCTGTTTTACATTTAATTTTAAATATTTTATTATATTTTTAAGTGTGTGTGTGTGTGTGTGTGTGTGTGTGTGTGTGTGTGTGCAGATGAGTACACAATCCCACAGAGATCAGTGGCATCAGATTATTCTGGAGCTGTAGTTATAGGAGGTTGCAAGACTCCTGGCATGGGTGCTAGGAATCTAATTCAGATCCTCTGCAGGAGCTGTACCAGATTTAACAGCCAAGCCATTTTTCCCACACCTGCATTCTTTAAGTAGAATATTTTACTTGAATTATCAGTGGTAGAGATCCAAAAAACATTTACCCCCCTCCCTCTTCCCCCCCTCCCACGTGTGTGTGTGTGTGTGTGTGTGTGTGTGTGTGTGTGGTGTGTACCTATATTCACATGTGTGACTGTGGTCAAGCATGTGCACATATGCAGAGGTCAGAGGAAATGGGGTGATGGCACTCACTTTGTACTTGGAGCATTCTCCAGGCTCAGAGCCTGTGGAATCTGTTTTAGCCTCTCACCTCCCAGTAGGAGCACTGGGATTATAGAAGCTTGTGCTCAGTGTTTGGCTTTTATACAGGTTCTGAGGAGTCATACTCTGGGACTCACGGCAAGTGGGGTTTTTTTTGTTGTTGTTGTTGTTTATTTTTTTATTAATTTTTTATTTATTTTTTTTGCCCAGTGAGCTATCTTCCCAGCCCTGTTTTCAGACTTTATTTTCTCACTATTTGGGTAGGTGTGAGATGGCTAAATTGCTGAGGATTTAATTTGTATTTTCCTGAGGTCTGCTGAGTTGGAATGGCCTTGGGTTTGCTCTTTGGCCACTAAACAATAAATTTGGAGAAAGACTGAGTCTCCCCTCCTTCTCTGCTGTTTTTTTTTTTTATTTTTCAAAATTGCTTCCTAAGTTTCCAGTGTGTCTTTTTTTGTTGTTGATTTAAGTTTCAAAGCATATTTTATATTCTCTGATTTGTCTTTGGACACTTAATTGGGCTTTTTAATAAGCAGAAATGACTAATTTTAACATATTCTCACTCATCAAAACCTTGAACGCTAATTTGTCCTGGGTTCTGTTAATGAAATGTGCATCCATGGATGCCATGGATTTATTTCCCTTTGGTAGATGCATTAATTTTCACATGTGGAAATGCAGACCACCCGCTTCTTTCTTATTGTATTTAGTGATTAAAATCAGAACACTTTTCTCACTTATGAACAGATAGTATCTGTTGATTTTTGTCAAAATAATGTGTGATGATCATAACTTTCAGTGACTTAGAGTAATAATTGTTTAACTCAGGAGCCTGAGATTCAGTAACTGGCATGGGACTGAGCAGAGGAATATTTTTGGTAGTTGTCTGGGAGTTAATAAAAACTTGACTGAAGATACAAGTTTCTCTTCCTGCATCTTACTTATTTAGGTTTTTTGTTTGTTTGTTTGTTTAGCTCTGTATCTGTTGATGAGGTTCAAGTCTTTGTGATCCCATTACTTTCCAAAGGCCCATTAGTTGGCAACCAAACCTTTAACACATCAGCCTTCATGGGACATTTCAAACTCAAACCTTAGCAGGATTGACTTATCATAAACTGATACTGGAGAAGGAGACTATAATCTGATTGTTTTGATGATACAAAAGGACCACATGAAACTGCGCATCCATAACATCCCAGCCCTTTCTTAGGATATCCTGGAAGGATAAGAAACCAAGAAATGCTCCTGTTGAGAACTTCAAACAGACACATGGTGGTCCTTTATATTTAGGTCTTTGCCTGTACATGTGTATCTGTATGTGTGCACGTAAGTACACAGCTGTGATAATTAGGCACAGAATGTATCATCATCATCAATTTTATAGTTATATCAAGCATTTGTATTCCAAATACAGAGTATCTGATTGTGTCCATACTTGAATATAGTCACTCCTTTAAATATAAATATGGGTAAAATATTCTATTCTACTGTCAATTTTGGTTTTTTACTTATTTTTTATTTTTATTTTATTTATTTTATTTTTGTACCTGAGATTCCTGCATCATTTTCTTTCAATAAAGAACTTGTAGCATCTGACACCATTGTAGCAGATGTTCATGTTCACTTTCGTTAGGCCCTTCCACCTCCTTTGGAGAGTGTTTGAAACATACCTTCAAAGTAGTGATTTCCTAGATACTGTTTGTGACAGTCCTTACTGGCTACTTGATGAAAGGCATCTTTGCAGTGAGTAACAGCAGGACATAACTTCTTCTCCCTGTGAAGTCTATGTTCCTTTGTGGAGTTAACAAATCATCAAAGGACTAATAGCAAATATCAACTATCCTTTCTCTATAGGCAGGCCGAAAAATATCAGAAGTGAGCTTCTGAAGCCTGTGAAATGGTCACTTCTGAAAATAACAGGAAGGCAATGATACTGGGAGCACGAAGTGAAGAATGGAAGAGTCTGGAGAAGACTCTACACTAGCTCTTTGCTTTTTCCCTAGACTCAGTGTCATAGACATTTCTTTACGCTTTTTCCTAGGCTTGAGGCATCTAACTGTCCTAATGCAGAGAAAGCAAGGGGCAGACAAATCAAAAACAAAAATTAACTGAAAGTCCATAGTATTATGACTATTCACTTAATAAGAAAGGGAAAAAAAACTTTTTATATCTACCCGTAATTTTGGGTTTGCAGGTTTCATAACTTGGCTGTTTATACACATTGAGTGCTTCGTTTTGATTGACAGCAATTATTTTCTCTGTAGTAGCAGTGATTACTCTGGAGGAACATTATGATCCAGGACCCCCTTAGAAGATATTCTTCTTCATGAAAACACAAAGTTTGCTGCATCCAATAAAGCAGGAGTATTTCTGCTTCAGAATGACACTAATGCATATCCTTGATGTTAGATGTATGTGCATAAAGTTAAAATCCTTAACTGAAGCATCCCTAGTAGGGCTAGGTCTTGGGTGCCTTTGGAATTTAGGGGTCTCAAAAAAGAATAAGAGTCTTGTTAGTATGACACAGAGGCATCCTATGGTGTTTAAATTCATCAGCTTAAATTCATATCACCTGCACTGATGAAGATACAGCATAGTGTCACTTATTTAATCAAAAATGATAAGCAGCCAACACTGGAATGGCTAATGATCCCCTTCCAATATATGTTCTGGCCTCACCAGGTTCCTCCATAGTCACATTGGTTTTCTGAGTTTTCACTAAGTCTTAGGCTGCTTTGATGAATAAAGGTCCTATGGAAAGAGTTCCCTTTAGTTGAGACCACAGACTATTCAGAGATCAAGAAATTATAAGTCAAAAAGACCCTTGATGACCAAATATTGTGACTTTAATCATAAGGAATATGACGTTAATATCGCTAAAAGCTAATAATTGTGACTTTTGCTGAAGTAGTTCTGGAGTTCAATATAATCCATTTCTTTTAAAATAAAGGGTCCCTTATTAAATATTTATTTCCTGCTTTGTACTGTACAGCTATGAATCTCTGCCAGTTGCTAGTAGTCTTCTGCTCATCACCCAATGGTGTTTTGACACATGCAGATAGCATGATTTTTATACTCAGGAATCTTTCTTGATCATGATAATTAGGAAGTTAGATTCAAGAGGGAAGGTCTCTACCTCTGTACTCAACTCCCAAGAAAACCCAGAGACAAACTGTGACAGTTAAAAATGAAAATAAAGCAAGTGCATATGCGCATAAATCAACTTATGAGAACCAGGACGGGGGTCTGCTCTTGCTGTCCCCCATGCACTAGGCATAAAACCACTCATATCCTGGGGCCAAGGCATCTTGTTCTAAAGTCAGTTCAGGCTTGTATTCACTTCTAGGGATTCCTGTATTGGTTACTTTTCTTCTTGCACTGAAAGGACACTGAAAGAAACAACTTAAGAGGGAAAGGGTTTATTTTGACTCAAAGTTTGAAGAGATATGGTTCATCATGGTAGGCAAGGTATGGCAGGGAGGCAGGTATGCAGTGTTGTGAATGTTAGGATTATAGGAATATCGGTCTAGGACTAACTGATTCACTGACTTCTACTTACACAGTAGTGGCAAGAGTTTATTAGAAAATAATAAATCAATATTTTGTCAATATTTTTGTATTATGTATTTTGTAATATATTATGTTGGTGTGTGTGTGTGTGTGTGTGTGTATGTGTGTGTGTGTGTGTGTATTTGCTCGGTAGACACATATTGCAAGCCCATGAACACACAACTAGAAGCCAGAGGGTGATGATGTCTGCTGTCACTGTCCTCGTTATTTTTGGGGTCAGACTCTGAACCTAAATCTCACTGTTTTGCCTAGGCTGGCCTGCCCATCCAGTTCTCAGGCTATATCCACCCACCAGTACTGGGGTTACAGGAGCACATTGCCATGTCTGAGTTTGACATATGTATGGGGATCTGAACTCAGGTCCTCTTGTTTTCACAGCAAGCACTGTTACCCACTGAGCCATTTCTCTAGACATTTGTATATTATACTGCATAGTAATATCAAGTACCTGAGTGCTTTATGTTGCATGAATTATAGTAAGCAATTAGAGGATATTAAATAAAACTAAATCATGTAGGTCAATGGTAGTGGGAATTGGGGAATATTTTATTTTCTTCTCCTAATAAACTGTCACTATAATAATTTAAGAAGGTCTGACCTGGTGTAAACTTGTGTCTCATATCTCCTACTTGCTGATTCACATATACAAACTTCTAATGGTTGCCTAGGGACTTCACCCATATCATATCTTCAGTACAAAGCTGAGGGAACATTATCTTTATGTACTAGCGAACAGATATATAAAGCAATGATGATTAAAGCATTCCCAGTGAGAGATAAAAGGATGTTAACTCATGGAATCCTTCCTCAGGAAGCATATCTACATGCAGATATATGTAAGTGTGTGTGTGTGTGTGTGTGTGTGTGTGTGTGTGTGTGTGTGTGTGAGAGAGAGAGAGAGAGAGAGAGAGAGAAAGATCCCTCTAGATAATGTATCTTTTGTGTAGATCTATTAACAACAGAAAATTGTTTTTTAGTTTCTTCTGTTAGTTTCAAGCATAGGATCATCCAATCATCCAAAGCACTAACTCCTAACAGAGTCTTTTCAAATGGCTTTGCTGCTGTGATTTTGTTCTATTCATTTGGACCTGCGCAAACTTCTTGTATTTAGGACACACACTTCTACATTATATGAAAACATATTTGCTAAAATTTCAAGTACAATTTTTGTTGCTAAGTCACCTTCATTTTACCAAATTTCTGCACGAACTGACTATATGTAATGATTGTTGTTGAATATTCATCCATGAATTGCATTATGTAATTCCAATTACTCATCTCAATAACAACTCATGTCTCCTCTGAGCTCTCATCCCATTGTTAAATCAGTCCTTCTATTCTACTTCAAAGAGTTTATTCATTATTGTTAGAAACAAGTGAGTGCCAAAGGTACTATTTTTCATGCTTACAGCAATTTCACATCCACTTGTAGCTCTGTTTGTAAAGTTTAATTAATTCTTTAATCCCCCAGCTACCTTTGTTTCATGAGCTAATTCCTTGAACAGTTTTAAATGGGTATGAATACACTCTGCCTTGTTGACATGCTTAAGTGCCTCTTCTAAGCTGCCTTACATACTACTGACAAATTGAAGACATTATTAGAGTAGAAAAAGTAAATAATAATACTTTTCCTGAGAAAGTCACATGCATTTTAATATGGTTCAGAAATGTTCACCTGTTTTATTTAATTTATTCATTTTATATAAAATAAGGACAGGGAAAAGGGTTTCATTTATGAGTAAAATATGCTGTAGGATGACAAGATGGTTACTGTTTGACTGTTTTTGGAAGAAGGCCATATTTTGTAGCCTAATTCATGGTCCTCTTGCTGTAGCCTTCTGAGTACTAGAATCACAGGCAACTGCCATCATACTTGGCATCATACTTTTTAATTCATTAAATGGGAGATTATTTTTAAAAATTACTTTTGCTTAGGTTTGTGTTTGATCATAGATAAACCTCACAACCCTTTCATTTGCTATACATGATGGCAATCAGAATACACTATCCACTGATAAGAGAGGGTCTGGTAGCACATTGGTGAGTATAGTGAGCAGTGAGAATCCTAGTTGCTCTAACAGGATAGTTCAATTGGATCCCAAAAGAGTCAAGACATAAATGTGCCATGTGCAACCCCTGTGAGCAGCCATTATAGCTGGTGTCCTCCTATATGTGAGCCCAAATTAAAGAGTTGACCTTTGCAACAATATTATCTAACAATTTATTAATTTCCTCAAACAGTTCTCCTTTCTGTTACAAGAGTCCATCTACCACAACTCTTACAAACCCATCTTGAGTCTCAGCGCACTGCCACACAATGTAATTAATCTCCTACAGCCAACATTTCTCTACAAGATGAACTTCATCAAAGATTTCTTCTCACACCTCTCTTTCTCACCAATGTTTTCAGTCAACACATATCATTTCTGTATTGAAAATATGTAATTTTTCTGTTATTATTTATTCCCTTTTTGCTGAATCATGAATAGATTGATCAAAATTTTATGACTATTTAAAAACAGTGAAACTATTTCTGTAATTCTAGCCCTTGCAGGGAAGAGGACGAAAGATCACTCATGTGTTTGAAACCAGCCTGGGCTTGTTAACAAGCTACAGACCAGCCTTGGCTACAGAGTGACAACCTGTCCCAGACAGACAAATGAACAAGCAAACAATTGTATTAAATGAATAATTAAATAAGTTAGCAAAGTAATAAAATTGGTTGCATTGAATTATTCCTTTTGTGCATCTATTTTTGTTCTTACTGGCTGCTTAGATCTATTTTTCTTGAATCGATAATTGTTGACCAACATTTTTGTGCCAGCCACTGTGCTAAGTGAATAAGAAGCCTACATCTAGAACTAGCCACAGGAGAAGGGCATGATGGATACAGAGGTCACAGTATGTTTTCAAGGTGTAGGTTGATCTGGTTTTCTCTCTTTTTTTTTTTCCCTCAAATTCAGTCTCTAGTACTTTTTAAGTGAGTATGAACCATTATATTTCATTATTTTTAAATGCCAGGCAAGAATTCATGGAAAACTTGTACATTCTTTGGATTTGTTTAGAGGACTGGGCTATGGGAAAGGAGAGGAAGTGTGGAAGATAATTACATCAGGAAAAAGCAGAGACCCTCAGACAGCTTTCTCCATAAGAGCCAGTTCAGGAAATGGTAGATGTTTATTGCAATTATTTCAATGTAAAATATTGCCTCCAGTGTTCAAGTTTCCACTAGATTCCCAGTTGGAAGGTGGTTTTTGGAATATGTGGAACTTTTCATTGGGAAATAAGTCACCATGAGTGGTCTGTGAGGTTATACCAGTCCCTGAGTCTAATATAGCTCTCTGGCCCAAACACATGTAAAGAGCTCTGCTAACCAGGAATGAAACCACTCCTACCACCTGAATGAAGCTGCTTATAAACTCTATACATTTTTTAAGCCCTTCATTCCTACAGTTGTTTGTTTCAGGCATTTGGTTGTAGCATTGATAACAGTCATAAACAGATTTATAGATTTCAACCAATGACAAGCTCACTGGGATGTTTGGAAGGACAAAGGTCACAAATACACTCAGGAATTGTAAAAGCTTAGCCATAGGTAAAAGAAAAAATAAGAATAAGATTCATGTCTTGAATTTCATGAGGAACCTCTACAGAATATTCACTTTCCATTCTGATCATGTTGAACATCAACCAAGATATAAAAGTGTATCTCAAGACATTCATCCCAAGCTACTTTCCAAGTATAGTGGTTTTCAGATTGAAAATCCAACAGAATTAGTAAAATCAGATGTCAGAGACATATGACGAGGTTTAACAAGGAAAATTCAGGTTGGTGGGAAATTACTAAAATTAAATACAATTATAGGCACAACTATGAATTTACATAAATTTCAGACTATAGACTATTTTCCATGTTTTGCTCAGAGCCAGCACTTAGAGTGGCCTGTTTATAGGTTTGTACAATAAATTATTTAAGCTGTCTGTCAACCTAGTAATATAGTTATACTTTCATGCATTGACTTAAACTATATGGCTTTAGCAGTTAAGTTCCATCAAAGCTGTCACATTGATAAAGGTTTTGAGAGTTGAAACCCTTAGAGCAGGCACTGAGGGTTCTCACCTGTCACCTGGGCCTCAGAGCTGTGGTTACATGGTCTGATGAGATACTGGCTCTAGATTTCATGTTTCTCATCAGCACAGAAACAGAGGCATTGGGGAATGGCTTCCAGGAGCTGGACCCTTAACCTCTCAAGTACTCCCAACTTGTATGGAACTCTCCATCCTGCACGGAATTTCACTTGCAGGGTTATGCACTCCTGATCAACTCTCCCTACCTCTTATTACTTTTCCAACTGCATGTGATTGTGTCCTTGGATTACATTCCAATAAAAGCTATACCCACAAAATTTGTTTGCAGAAGGTCTGCTTTAGAGATTGCTTTAACTAAAAAGAGCCTTTAGACAACATATTTTTTAAAATCTTGTGTCCATTAGCAGACTAAAATGATCTTCTATGAGTTTATTGTATATATCCTCATAAGTCAATATCACAAGAACTTAGGCATTTATCATTGCTTCCTAATTCTCTTCATTGTGACTTCATCTCTCTGGGACTGACCACCACAGCTACATTGCTGACTAAAGGAAATACTGCCTTCTATTTCAATCACGTGACAGGAGGGACATAGTGAACTCTGTCTCTTCTGAGTATGATCCCATCAAAATAGCTACAGTATTGAACTTCTGACGGCAAGCATGAGAGACAGGGATGAAAAACGAAAAAAGAAATTAATTCTCAGAACTGAGAAAAAGTTGGTGAATTCTATTTATCAGTGAGAGAAAGGGTTTCTCCTGGACTGTATCACCCTCAATAAATTGTTCTGTTGACATAATCAAAGTGATGAATTCTGTTTATTTTTTTAATTAAAGACTGTAGTTGGAGAGTTTTCTCTCTGGGCCCCGCCAAGTCCCAGCAGTCCGACAGCCTACTTATAAAATAAACACACAGACACTTATATTATTTAAGCTGTTTGGCCTAATGGCTCAGGCTTCTTGCTAACTGTTCTTATATCTTACATTAACCCATTTCTATTAATCTATACTTTGCCACGGTGGCAGCTGGCAGTGTCCCTCTGCCTTCCTGTTCTCTCAATTCTCCTCTCTGTTAGTCCCACCTATACTTCCTGCCTGGCTACTGGCAAATCAGTGTTTTATTTATTAAGCAATCAATGCAACACATTTGACATACAGAACATCCCACAGCAAAAGACAGCTAGGAAGAATATAGCAGAGCTAAATATGACCAAGTGAAGAGGCATGCACTTACACAGTGCATCATTTCTTTTGTCTTATTCCTTTCCTGCATGAGCTATAAAGAGGTAGTTTCGATTTCTTAAACATTTTGAAACTAGAAGAAGCCAGCATACAAAGTTATTTATCTAAGATTGATTAATTTCCTAGCTATAGGGAAATCTCACCAATTCCAAATACTTGACTTTAATCTACATTAACAGCATTCCTCTTTATCCTTATTTATATGTGGTATGTATACAGATCTAGTACTGCACAATTTCTGTAACAAAATATTCATTCTATCTATTAGAACACCAGAAATTAATGGTTTCATGTATCTGGATGCTGAAAGAATAAGTCAGGTCAACAGAGACATGTTTCCTCTGCTACCTGCAGGAGAATCCTTCCTTCTCTCTTCCAAGCTTCTAGTGGTTTTCTGGCAGCCCTAAGTTGCCTATCTTCCACTGTATCATCAATTGGCATCATCATCATTTGGCAGTCTGGCCTTCTAAATTAGCCTTGTGTCACTAACTTGTTACTGAAGCATTAATTATGCTTGATTGGGGGTCTACCTAATCCAATATACGCTCAGCTTAACTAATGACATCTTTCATGATCTGATCCTATTTTTCTATGATATCACATTGGAGGCACTTGGGGCCTAGGACTTTAATTGGACATTTTTGGAGGGACACAGTTCAGTTCAGCTTGTGAAGCATCATAAACTGGAAAAAAAAATGGAACAGTGTCTTTACAACTAAAGCCGCTTTTAGCAAGACTGCTACAGTATCACTGGAAATATAAATTTCAGTTAATATTTCTATAGTACTCGAGTGGTACATCTGTTCAATTCTACTCTATATATTGACAGATTTTTCAAAAGCAATTTACCCATGCATATTCTGAATAAAACCTAATATACAAGTTACATTTAAGTGGGACTGCATTTTAAATTTTGAGCAGCAGTTCTGCTACACAAATCTGTAATAATAAATGTAATTTGCCACATGTAAAGCACTTTGGATTATTATTTTAATTTTCATAATCTACAAACAATGCTTTTGGTCACTCCCTGTTAGTTTTTTTTCCCAATAAATTCAGGATGAAACTTTTTTTTTTTTTTTTTGGTTTTTCGAGACAGGGTTTCTCTGTGTAGCTTTGCGCCTTTCCTGGAGCTCACTTGGTAGCCCAGGCTGGCCTCGAACTCACAGAGATCCGCCTGGCTCTGCCTCCCGAGTGCTGGGATTAAAGGCGTACGCCACCAACGCCAGGCTATCAGGATGAAACTTTATAAAAACTCAATTACTACTTCCTCTTATTTGCCTTTCTTTTCCTTCTCCACATCTTCCCCTTCTTCTCATCCTTTCTCCTCCTTTGACTAATGTATTGGTCACTGATAATATTATTATGCAAATTATATCATTGATTTTTTTTTAAAGCAACACTTCAGAATTCTCATATGGAAACATTATACATTAACACTTAGAAAAGGGCTACAATAGAAAGCACTTCAAATGCTTTGCAGAAAAATATCTTGACGATTTAGGACAAAACTCACAAGTTACTGATATTATTCAGTTAAGTTTTTCTTCAGAGTAGCAAATGAAAACATTTTCTTTCAACTGTGCTCATTACGAACACTTGTTCATAGAGTTTATTGATATTTGTAGTATTCTTAGATATTTAAGGAAAAACATTGGAGCTAGATGGATAGTTCAGCCAGAAAAGTGCTTGCTATGCAAGCATGAAGACTCATATTTGATTTCCCGAATCCCAATATAAAAAGAAAAAGAAAACAAAAAGCCAGAGAAGGCAGCAAGTGCTTGAAATCCTAGCTCTGGGGAGGCAGAGACAGATAGACCCTTGGTTCTTGCTGGTAAGGCAGCCTAGCTGAATTAGCAAGGTCCAGGCCAATGAGAAACCCTGTGTGCAAAACACAAAATAGGTAACACCTGAGGAACAACACCTGCTCTTCTCTTCTGTCATCTAAAGCACATGCACATGCTTGCATGCATATCTGCGCACACATGAGCAATATACACATGCTTGCATGCATATTTGCACACACAAGCCATATATACACATGCTTGCATGCATATCTACACACACATGAGCAATATACACATACACAAACACAGAAAGAAAACATGATTTGTTTGTTAAATAAGAGTGATCTTCTCCAACACCTGTGGAACCTCCATGGGACTAGGACCTCTGCATAAGCAAGACAGTCGTATAGCTTGATCTGCTTAAGGGTTCCCTTGGCAGTAGGATCAGGATTCATCTCTGGTGCATGAACTGGCATTTTGGAGCCCACTACTTATGGTGGGACACCTCACACAGCCTTGAGGCAGCAGGGAGGGGCTTGGAACTGCCTCTACTGAATGTACCAGGCTCTGCTTACTCTCCATGTGAGGACTTAGCTTCTTGTAGCAGGGAATAGGGAGTGGGTTGGGAGGGAGGAAGGCTGGAGGGGCGGGAGGAAGGAAAAGGGGGATCTGTGATTGGTATGTAAAATGAATAAAAAAATTCTTAATAAAAAAAGAGCAATCTTCTGCCTGTCAAACACATTCTTAGTTTCCATAATCTTTAATCTGAATCAGTATTAATACCAAATAAGTTCATAATCAGAGATATTTGCTTTCTAATGTTTATTAATTTTTTCTTTCATCTTAAGTAAATTTTCTAGTGAATGCTAGTCCTTATGTCATTTATCCAGATTCTTCACAATGTTGACTTAAACATTTGATTTTCCTAATATCAATAATAATCACTTTCTTTTGTTCAAACAAGCTGAAGGGATTATTTCGTGAGACTGGCCTAAAATTTATATTGGGTTTTGTACTTATGATCAACTCATGGTGGTTCCTTTGAAAGTAGAGAATTTGTATTTGTTGTGAACTTATCCTGGGTCTTTTGTAGAAGAGTAATATATTGTAATAAATTAGTACCTGTTCAGCTAAGGCTTGCACTAAATGATAGCTGATATGTTAAGGAGATGGATGACCTTGAACAAGTTTCACAATCTCTATGTCTCAATTTCCTCATCTGGAAATAATGCACATGTGTGTGAGTAAGTTGGGTTTTGCTTTTTCTTGTCTGATCTGTGTATATGTGTGTATATAAGAGATAGAGGTAAATAAATAGATAGAAAGATTATAGCTAGCTAGATGATAGATAGATGGTTCAATAAGGATATTCATAGATGACTTAAATCAATACTATAAATTTATCATTATTATTATAACTATATAATATTAGAAGGCAGCATACAAGTATCATTCCAATTTCAAGATTTCTAGGTTTCTTAGTTGATAAAGAATTAATGAACTTATTGAAACAAAAGGAACTTGAAATATTAGCTCTGGCTAACCAACTCTTTAATTAAGAATGGTTATGTGTTTAAGTCCTTAATATTGAACATTGCAGAAGACAATGACTAGGATTATTAAAAAATTATTACAGTCTTTGTTCATTCTACACAGTGATTCTTAGTTGATATGAAGTAAATCAGAAATAAAAGAGATGAGAATAAATTATGTACCCTAATTGTGTTATTTGAGTATAGATTCAAAAGAAAATTCTAATCTATTATATTATTTTTAAAGTATTTGTTTTTTAGTACTATAAGAAAATTCCAAGTAAATAAAAGGAAAAATGTAACAAAAATGTCTACCTTAAGAGTTTTTAAAAATACCTTTCTGGTATAAATAGGATTGAAATAATCCAGTCACATACTAGAAACGTGGATAAGTGTTAAGTTTATAATACTTGACCTTTATTTATATTGAAGAGGGCTGGGATTCAGTAGCAGGAAAGTTTTGATGTCACAAGCCCAGGTTTTGAGAATAGCACATTGTTCCAGTCTGTTGGTGGCAGCAAAAGACTCTAGATGTTCAGAAGAGATCAAAAGTTTGAAAAGCCATGGCAAAGTGTCATGTAACTGATATAACTCAATAAAATCCGAGTACGAGTCAGGAAAGGACTAGTCATTCCTCTCAATGGATATGGACAGCTGGCAGAAACATGGCCTGAGGCCTGTATCATGCCTCGTAGGAATCACTGGTTGCTGCTAGTAAGGGGATGTTCATGGCAATAAAGGAAGTAAGATGGGACAAAAATGTAGATGTTTATTACCATAGCAAGGTGAGCTTAGCAATCTAAAATGGTTTGACTGATGTATACCTTGTTTGTTTTGATAACATCCCAGTTCTAAGTGAACATATTTCATTCAACAATATTAAGGACTTTAACACTTTCTAGAATGATCCTCTCTATCTATGTGGCCTCAGTATGTGATCATTGGTTAGTCAGTAGATATACAGACAATAAATAAATAAACTGATGTTCATAGATAATAAATGACAAATCAATAAACCTAGGTTATAGAAATCTCTCTGAACATGGGTCTACTAAATACTCAACATCTGAGAGAAAACAAAATGAACAATGTCTCCACCTTTCTTGTTTCTTTTCATGTGATTCCAACAAAGATAATTACAGGAAAACCAAAGTAATATTTTTATTTATAGAAATATTTGTATTCTCTGAACCTACTCCTGAGACCAAGTGGTACACTCACTGAACAGTTCTTTAAGAACACTTGACACAAATAACAAGTGTTTCAAGGTTGTGTCCTACACTGTGTTTCCCTCTGTGTCATTTGTAACAACTATGGGCTCTGACATTTAGTTAATTAAATCTGCCCGCAGTGTCTGACTTGGTTGTGTAATTCTTCTAAGAATGTGATTTTTAAAGGTGGCAAGAAGAATGGCTGACCTTAATGAGTCAGTTAGCCACAACGGCATGCTGTTCAACAAGACAGGAAAAGATTAGAGAGCTTGAATTCTTTGTGAAAATGAAGTTCCTCAATATAGCATGGGCATGGACGACCTGTGATCTGCATGGGGCATCAGAAACAGAACTGCAATAGAAATCAACTGACTTCAGTTTAAAATTTTTCCTGGTGCCAATCAGGCATTCTCTCTGTCTCTGTCTCTCTGTCTTTGTCTCTTTCTCTGTCTCTCACATACACATTAATTTATCTCATCATTTTTTTCTGAGTCATTTTTATATGATGTTATAGTTTTATTGTGTTGCTGTACTAAATACCACAATCAAAAGCACCTTAGGGGAGAAATGGCTTTATTTCAGCTTGCAGGTTATACTTCATTGTTGAGAAAAGCCACGGATGGTAGACACTCAAGGTAGGCAAAGCTGGTTGCTTTACCATGTACTGTTATTTCTGACCCAAAAATTAACATCATAGCCACAGAAGTACAGCATCAGCCATGGAAGATGCTGCTTGCTAGCTGATTTGCAGGTAGGCTTATACTCAGATAGCTTTCTTATATAGTCAAGGATCTATCGAGGAGATGGTGCAACCTACAGTGAGTTGTTCCAGCTATATGAACTAATAATCAAGACAATGTTCCACAGGCATGCCCTTAGGAAAGTCTGATCTGGAAAATCCTGTTGTTGATATTTCTTCTTCAGGCGACTCCAAGTGGTGTCAGGTTGAATGTTATTGCTAACTAGAACATAGAACCTTTAAAATGTATTTATTTTAATATTTGAGATTATAACATAATTACATCATTTCCCCTTTGTTTCAAATCCTCCCGTATACCCTTCCTTGATTGTTTTCAAATTCACAGCCTCTCTTTTTTTCATGTTGTTACAAACACACACACACACACACACACACACACACACACACACGTTCTAAGATACACAAATACAACTTGCTCAGTCTGTACTATGTTATTCTTATGTATGTTTTTATTATGGTTATTTGAGTGCTTTCCTTTGACTCATGCTTAATAATATTCAGCAGAACTGACAGCTTTTACTTAAGCTTGTGTAACTAAGCCAATATATAGTATTTTAATATCACTCTTAATATTCTGCTCACCCTATTCTTTTATAATAGAAACTTGTTTATGTGCAGTAAACTTGGGCTTTGGAGCATCAGCCACAGTTTCCATTATTATATGACACCAATCTTGTGAGTTCCACTTTGTTTTGTCTTTACATGAAAACATGGTGTAGAGGTTCAAGCTGTTAGTTGGCATTCAGAATTTATAGACTGTTTCTCACTGTATGATATTTGGAAAGTAAGGAACATTATCAAGGTGAATTTGTGTTATGTATTCATTGCTAGTATGACATCAAAATCAACAGCTTTAGTAATTCTACAACTAAGTTTTTGTATAGGAATTCTATAAATTACCTTTTAATAACTATATTTGAGCAATGGAATACACTGAGCACAAAAAGGAAGAAATGAGAAAATATTCCTGAAGAAAAAAAACACATATGAATATCTAAGGAATTTTATTTTATTTTAGCAATCATTCCTGCACTGGTCTGTTATCCCAGTCATTTTGATAGCCATCTTTGAAAATTACAGACATCCAGTGTGGTTCTTTTCATTCAAGAGAGATTATAAATGTGCACTAAGATGATTATTTGCTTTTTCCAAGCAAAACCCACCCTGAATTTATTCTGGTATTGAGAACAACAAACAGAGCCTTGATGGTTAATGTTTTATTCTACTGAAAGAATCATCACTTGGTTATCAGACCTTAAATGAATGATACCTGTGATTAGATGAGTTACTTTAAAAGTGTTAGATGAACAATTTTGATGGCTGGTAATGTACAAGTCTTGAGTTTCTCTATCTTTAGAGTAATTGAAGCAGAAGTGCCTACCACAAAGAACGAAATAATTTTCAGTGCTGATCCAAGAATGAAGGACTAAGAGCAGCAATTTATAGGCCAGGTCAAACACTAAGAAGAGGTAATGTCTCAACTGTGCATTCTATTCTTGCCATTATTTTCTTTTTGCATCTTGGAGGTTGGACCTAGGACCTCATACAAGATGGCAGATGCTTCACACTTGTGCAATGTCTCTGCTACTTTTATTTTTCCTTCATATTTACATATTATTTAAGAATACCAAATGTGTAATCAACAAAATATGATCATATGCAAACTCAATTTCTCCCTACAAGTACCAAGAGATGATCTCAACCTTTCATCGTGGCCCTTTCCCGACTTCATGCCCTCCACTTCTTTTATTTATTTTTTTTTAATAATTCAGTAAGTCCAAATAGCATTGCCCATATTGATAGAGGGTCTCAGTAAGTTATCCAATGTGACCTTGAATTACTTTGTGACCCACTCTGACCTTGAACTTGTACTCTTCTAGTCTCAACTTCTAGACTTGAGCTACTTGGTCTGGTTTATATGGTTAATTCCAACCAATAGAGTTGAGTCTTGATCTTTCTAGAGAATAAGAACAAAGGGGTTTTGTATAATGCAGATACTGAAGCAAGAATCTTATCTCAATTGAAAAGAAAAATGAAGTTAACAAACTACTATACTGGTTTTAAAACAACAAAGCAGAATAAAATGATACAATTAATCACTTCTGTATATAGCCACACTTAAAAACATGCCAGTTAAATCACAGCAAGTTTGAGAAGCCACAGCTGGTAGTGATAGAAGTGAAACTATCTACAGCAGCTAGAAATCACAGGGTGTCTGATATGAAGAAGAATGTAAAGGTCTACACAGAGGACATTCTAATCAGTACAGAAAAGAACTGGAAGAGAGTGTACAAAGACCTCTGCAGTGTGGATGAGCTTCTAGTACTATAGAGGACCAAGGGAATGGTGGGAGTTTTTAATAAACATGGCATCAATGTGAAGAATTATTAGCATAATTCTCTGGCACTACTATTCCAGAGGAATACTGAAATTGTTAAAGTCAAATAGAATAAAACAGAAAGAGCTCATGTTTACTGGTTCTGGCAGAAACTTAACACAAGGTCACATGGTATAACAGTCTCTGTGTTGGTGGTACAGGGATGAGTCTAGGGCATTGAGAATTTAGGTGACTCTCAACCCCCTTGCTGTGTGATGGGAGCTGCTAATTCTCAGCCAACCGACCACAACACTCTGAATGGGGGTGGAGAGCTTAAGCAGACCTTGCCTCTCTCAAAAGGGCTCATAGCAAGGTGCTCTGATGCATGGAGAAGGTGCTGTAAAATGCAGAAATCTCAGTCTCTGTTTCCTTAGATGAACTGAGTTGTGCTTAAAGAAAAAGGGATTTGAGGGAAGTAGGGGAAATCTAGTGGACCCTCAGTGAAGGATGGACAGCTTACAAGTCTGCCAGTCTGTCCTTATATTAATCACATGACATGATTGTTATTGCAAACAAAAGGGAAGGACAATAAGAGCAGTAGGAAGAAGGCTTCATGAAGCACCACAGTTCTATGTTTGTGGCTGTTCAGTCTCCATCATTTAGGTGGAGGAACAAGGATGTCACAGTAGACACTGTAGTGGGTAGCCATTCCAACCTTGATCTGGAAGTTCCAACCCCCACTGAGGCTTCGGTAACTGTCATGCCTACAAGGCAGGGCCAAGAGAGGACCCTGAAGACCCGAGATCCGGATGCGCAGTTTCTCTTGGTACCTGGACCCTGGACCTGGAGGAAGACCAAGCAGAGTTCCCCAAAGAACACCGCCGGACTGCGCTATGTCTTCCCCAGACCCTGCAACCTACCTATCCCTTCATTTGTAAGTTACGCCACTAAATAAACCTCCCTTTTAACTACGTGGAGAGGCCTTAATAATTTCACCAATAAGACACAGATCAGGAAGAGGCAAAATGCGCACATCAGAGATCACACACAACTAGATCTATAAGCTGGAAAATAAGAAAAGCTTAGAAAGTTCTCAAAAGCTGAAGAGGGAGACAAGGAAGGATCAAAAGAAAGAGTAGCCATGTATTTGTGAAGAAATATGTGCTTTGACAGATAAAAAAAAAGTTGATACAAGGAAGATACATTTGAAAGAAAAGGTCATTAACACCCCTGTTTAAGAGGGAAAGTAGGAACGTGTGCATCAAGGTTTAGTTTTAAAGGGATTTAAAACTTTGATATGATGCACTTTATCACTTTTGATCTGTGTTGGGGAATATTATTTTAAGGTGTGTTACTTTTGTTTGTGTTGCATTTGTTTAACTCTTTGAAAGCTGTGTTACTTTGCCTGTCTAAAACACCTGATGGTCTAATAAAGAGCTAAATGGCCAATAGTGAGACAGGAGAAAAATAGACAGGGCTGGTAGACAGAGAGGATATATAGAAGGAGAAATCTGGGAGAATGAACACGAGGAATAAGCCAGAGAAGGAGGAAGACTCCAGGGGCCAGCCACCCAGCTAGACAACAAGCCTCGGAATAAGAGCAAGATTTACAGAGGTAAAAGAATGAGAAAAGCCCAGAGGCAAAAGACAGACAGGGATAATTTAAGTTAATAAAAGTTGGCTAGAAACCAAGCCAAGTAAGGCCAGGCATTAATAAGTAAGAATAAGCCTCTGTGTGTGATTTATTTGGGAACTGGGTGGTGGGCCCCCCAAAAGAGCCAAAGAGCAAAAACAACAACAGATCTGAGAGTTACTAGACATTCTAAACCACTAAGGAAAAGGTTTCAATCACTTGATAATTACTATTTTTTTAATCAAAAATAACCACTGGTGCTGGGCATTGTTGCATATGTCTATAATCCCAGAATTTACCATTCTGAGGCAGAGGGTTGGTAATCAGCAATCAATCTGAGTTACACAGTGAATTCTGGCAAACCTGTGCTACAAAAAGAGACCATGCTTACAAAATAATAAACAATAACTTTCTGTAAAAGACCCAAATGAGTAATAGATTATAAAATGGACCATCCTTACCTGTGGTTGTCATCCTGTGTGACCTCGTGCTTCTATTTTAAAAAATATTTTTATTATCCCAAGTAGTTTCTGAAACAAGTGTGTCATTATTCCTCTCAGATTTGAACTATCCCTAGGAGATTAGCACCTGTTAGTCCTTTATCTTCATAAGCTCATTTTATCTAAATCTCATTGGACCCTAATTCCTAAATCATTGTCCCATGCTTCATCTTTGGGATATGCTTAATGTGCTTTTCACATGGTCTATGTGCATACTCCTGAGATGGAAGTGGAGTTGGTCCACTAGATGTGGTCTCTGATTAAGTCCTTCCTGAACTTTACCCATTTTAAATACATGATCATTAGGTGTCTTTTAAAATGCTGGTTTTTTTATGAGATCATACTTAAAGTCTTTATAATAGTGATTTAATAAGAAAAGGAATCCATGTCCATCATATCAGAAAAGTTGGCTTTTCACTGAGGAGTTAGGATAATTAAATTATTACCAAGTTTACTTAGGCCAATGATAGAGTTTCAATGAGTTCTTCCTTGATGAGTCAATTTGATCTATTTTGGAGTTCACACACAAACTTAGAGAGACAAGGTCCTACGGATGTATTTTAGATGCCTTTTATAGCAGGCAAGAAGCATTTCTGTGGTGGTTACTATTGTCAACTTGGCAGAATCTAGAATCATCTGGAGAATAGGACTCTAGGATTATCTTGGTTACATTAATTGATGAGGGGACACGCACTCTGACTTTGGATAGGACTGTTTCCTTGACAGGGAATACTGGTTGTATAAAATGGGGAAATCATGCTAACAATAGCAAGTCATCATTGGTTTCTGTTTCTCACCCTCTTGACTTCATTGCCATAATGAATTTACCTTGACCTGGTATCTAGAATAACCTTTCTCGCTAAGTTGCTTTCATCAGAGTTTTTATCACAGCAACAGACAATGACACTACAATATTATTAGCTATACAATAAAATTCAGTTACATACTTTAAACAAACAAATTCAGTTATACACTTTAAACAATGTGGACTTTAATTATTTTATGCATGGGGAAATTAACTTTACCAAAAAAAATCTTCCAACAAACAATTTCATAGTTTCCAGTAATTATCAAGTAAAGAAAACAATTCCGCGATGAGCGTGGAAATAATCTAAGAATTTTGGAATAGATCTGATTCTACTTGGAATAAAATAGCAGATGATTTCCGGAGAGTGATGAATGGTATCTAGTCATTTGGCAATTCCAGGAAATGTGCTACACCATACCTGTTGATAGCTCAGGATTATAAAATGTCAGGAGCCCCAGGGACTCTTGAACTAAGTCTCTTTTTATATACAAATACTGTATCTGCAATAGCTCACATTAATACTATTGGGCCATTTTAATGCAACATTTCTTGTTTTTCACTACTTTTATGAATTTTTTAATTCAATCATTAGAGTGATTACATGATGTAGATGTTATATTTATTTTAATTTTATAAATGAAAAAAGCCAGATCATGTGCATAAATAACTTGCTGAGCTTTAAGTTTGGAAGGGATCAGAGCAAGAATACAAAGATTCAAGAATGTGTTTATATGAATGCAACCTGCTGCTCTTTTCAGATCAGTACCCAGAAAAGCAGAACTAGTCATATGTAGTCCAATGCTTTTTATTTTTAACTGATGACCTGAAAAGTAAGTTTCTCTGCTTCAGACATACCTGCTTCAGTGCCAATAACTGGTCCCCACCTCAAGTTCTGAATATTCTATTACTAAGTAGCTGAAACTGCTCAACTTAGGTCCTGTGTTCATTTACATAGGTATTAGATCTGATGTCCATAATCTTACTGTTTCTAGTTATTTCTTTTGACAATTCTATATTTTCATAAAACATCAAAGCCACCAGGAAAGGAAATCTGTCTCACCTTTTCTCTTGTTTTCCCCATTTTATCATTTATTTCCTCGGCTTTATAGATGAAGCCCTAGCTGATTTTCTACACCCTGTGGGTCAAATTACTATTTTCAAAAGGTTTTCAAAGTATCTTTCAAGAAAAGAGAGCATTTTATAAGTTCCATATCTATTCGAAGAATCCACTTCCACTATAATCACTCCCTATAAAATTTTTAATGACCACACAACAGCTAAGCTATAGGAGAGTTATTGAAACAGTACCATGAATAATCCCCAAAGACCTTTCTATTTCCTGAGAGAAGGTGATAGTAGCAGATAATAATAATTTAATATATCTCTCGTATTAGCTGGCTCAGTCAGAAGCCATCCCATTTGGCATGCAATCACTTCTTTAATCACACTTGGGAGAAAAACCACACAGAGCTGACTCAGTGTCACACAATCTTATTATCCTAAGTAAACTATCATGGGTAAAATTTGTTAGAGAGATAACAGATAAGCAATTCTCATTGTGGGATGGATCCAACTGAAAAGAAATTCCTATTTGAGTATGAGGTGGTCATTAAATTAAATAAAAACAAATAGTTGCCATTCTATTTACATACATTGAAGTATCTTAATTTCTACAACCAAAAGTCCTATCTCTGCTAATAAAGCATTGTTTAGGTTTACATGAAAACAGTGTTTTTTTTTTCCAAGAAAAGCTGCAGTTGGTCTGCATGTTAATTTACGTTGCACACGAGTTTTGTATTTTAAAAGGATTACACTGCACTTCAATCCTGGTAGGTATTTCTGCTTTTGTTTGTATTCTTTTAGAATTTATCTCTTTATAATTCTGATTGCTTTGAAGCAATGATGCAAAATTGTATAGTAGGCTTAATGCAATCAAAATGGGAAAATGGGGAAAGAAAATAAAACTTAGGGAATGCAATATGACTGTTGTTTATGAACTTGCGTAACACTTGTCAGAGATCTCAAATTACATATATTGTCATAGTGATTGACACAAACGTGTTAACTTTTTTATTGGTATAGATTCATTCTACTTACATATGATTTTTAAAAAGATCCAAGATATCCAAGATAGTGAGGTAACACATTCAGGTAACAGAAGGACCAACATTGCATATATTCTTTTATCAGAGACTCCTAGCTCCAAATCTTCATATGTAAGTATATATTCTGGAGTAACTACAGAAACCAGAAAATTAGTAGGGACCATTGTCAGCATGGGAATGTTGGGAAACAATTGAGAGTGGAAGAACAGGGTACATGTGATCTGATTGGGGAAATGAAAAAAGATGGGGGCTCTAGTTAGGGTAGGGAGGAAGATAAATAAAGAATAAAGTGAAAGAGGGGTAAAATAACAGAAAGGATGTCTGAAAAATTCATAAGGAATCAAACTATTAACTATATATTGAAAAAGATACAATATATGTAAGCCTACGTATAACTACACATATACAGTTTAAGTGAAATTTTCTCATCTGGGTTGATAATGTTCCTCCATAAGCCAATGACAACGTTAAAAAAAAACAGCACCAGGCATGAGAAGTCCTCTTTTGTCCATGGTTGTCTAGGATTCCCAAAATGCAGAGCTTATTGGTATTTCACTTGATTGTCCACCATAGTGAAAAGAAAGTCGCCATTGATGAAGGCCCAGAGGCCCCTGATATGGAACTGACCTGAATATCTTCTCCCTGAGGTCTAGTTTTCACAGTACCAGAGAAGGCACTTTGGTAGCTTCAAAGGAAGGAAACAACCAGCAGTCCTATCCAGCTATGACATCTGTGACCCACCACAACAAACAGCATGGCACAATAGCCCTAAGGGTTCAGTAGTGGCAGCCATGACTTGGCAATAACCAATAGCTCTCTGATTGACTTAAGACCTTCTCAAAAAGACAGAAGCCATGCCTAGTGCTAGTTACCCAGGGCTAGTTACGACATGGATCATGGAGAAGCTGCAACCACCACTTTACCAAACCTATATAATGCTTAATTACATTCCAAATACTTGTCCTTATATCCAGAGAGAAGTGAATTCCTCACCTATCACTAAGGAAACTTCTCTTTGCAGCATACAGAGGTCATTACAGAAAACCACAACTAATTAAAATGCAGAATTGTGGAGCCCAGTCACAATGGATACATTTGCGATATAACTCCAATCAGGAATGATTGCAGAAGAGAGGGTTGAAAGACCATAAGAGCCAGAAGATCAGCAATTTTCTATGAGATGGTGTTTTCTAGTAAAGTAAGAAGCTACACCCATAAAGTCTCACCAAAATGGCTACCTAAATATGAACTTAACAAGGACAAAAAAGACATGTTAAAGTGGATGGGGGAAAGCTTACAAGGCCTTATCTCTACACAAAGTGGTACAGATAACTAAGGAATGCTATGATTGGTAGAAATAGTTTGTCCCAGGGAAGAGCACATCAACTAATTATCAATACCAAATGGTGAGCCTTCAAAACATAAATACAAGTAACATTATCCCGACTTAACATGTTTTACTTCTGTGTTTAGGAACATACATGTATATACATTTGTATATACGTATATAACAACATTTAATAAAAATAGAGGGCCTGAGTTTAAAGACAGCAATGAGGGTTATGTGGGAGGTTTAAGGGAAAAAAGGGAAGGGAAAAATGAAGTCACTACATTATAATTTCAAAAATTAAAGGAAATAATTTTAAAAATCACCATCAATCCCCAAAGACTTTCCAACCTCCAAGGAGAAGGTGATAGTCACAGATATACAATAATAATTGATATATTTCTCAATAGTAACCTTGGAGTCTATTTCCCTTTCAAGCTTCAGGGAAGTCCTCAGCTAAGGACTGTACAGGACTCCAAAAGATCAGATCTTTGAATCTTGATACACTCTGTATATCTAAAGTTTCATGGACGAACAGACGGACTCAGGTTACAGTGTTGAAGACTCTGCTTCTGACTTACTATAACTTGGATTCTTCTTCTCTTCCCTACTTCCTCATCTTCCTAGATTATTTTGGGAGCAGTTCTTTAAGAAATCAGAACAATAATTGTTTAGTCATTTACACACACACACACACACACACACACACACACACACACACACACACGCATCCAGAATAAAGCACAGATGCTCAGTTCTACTCCAGAGGTCCTGGGACAAGATCAGACAAATATTATAGAAGTGCCACTTTTTTCCCTTTCAGTAGGACCATGATTCATTCAACCTGGTCTTGAGTTTACCTCTTAGACCTAAAATTTCAATAGGCAAAAGCAGGGAGTCACAGGTTCAAGGCCAGCCTGAGCAATGTAGGTAGACCTTGACTCAAAACAAACACAAAAGCAAATGCAATAATAAAATCCCCTAGAGAGAAAAAACGAGGGTACCAAAATGTAAGAAAGATTCCTTGGGATACATATTGTTCTACAAATGAAGTTGGAAGTCTCTCATTTCATGTGTGAGCTGCCAATATTTGGGAACTCATTTGACCAAGTTACTGCACCATGATACAGAAAGGCTACAACATTGAAATCAGAGAGTCCTGAACTTACACTACTTTTCTATAAACAGTGCTGATTCATGATCAAGTAAAAGTTCAAGTTCTCACAGTCTTTAACTGCTAATCACAATGATAGATTATTAGGAAATTGCATTTCCTGGCACTCATGTGAAAGGGAGTTGCAGAAAGCCCTCATTTTTGGAGAATAAACTCAGAGGCTAGGTAAGCCTGTCAGCTGATAAATAAGCTGGAGAAAACATGAATGTCGAATCTCCACCACTCTAGCACTAGATAATCTATTTGTTGTCAATACTATCTCTGTTTACTAGTGTGTTTCTTGCTCAATATTAAAATTTATATATGTATATATAAGTGTGTCTTGAAAAATAACCTTGGCTTTCAGAAATAATTTTTTTTGTATTACAACGAAGTTTTCAATGTCTTCCTTAAAGAAGCAATAATGTCATTTTTCAATGTGTTCCTGTTCACCTTGCAGTAGTTCAGTGTTTGACTATACCATATCCTGTGTGTAAATGTGCACAGGCTCATGTGCTTGAACAGTTGGTCCTGAGCGGGTGGCATTGCTTTGGGAGGTTGGAGAAACTTTAAAAAGTGACATGTAGCTAGAGAAAGTGCGTCACTGGGGGAAGAAAAGGTCTTTTGATTTATACTGTGGTCATTCTTCCCGACCCACAGAAATGTGAGTAGTCAAGACACCTACTCCTATCATCAGAGAAGTCATTTGTCAGCATACTTTCCCTGCCATAGCTGACTACATCTCCCTCTCAATTGGTGATGGGAAATAAATACTCTCTCCTTTAAGCCAATTCTTCTCTGCATTGAGTTCTTAAAGAGGATAGTAACTACTCTGGTCTGACACAATATTTTTTTGACTGTGACATGTTCGTCTGTGCTCATTGGTTGCTACACATCTACCTCCGTAGGGTGCCTATTTTATAAAGTTTTTATACTTATAAAAACATAAATCAATACCTAAATGGCAGTTTCTATCATTGTAATCTACAGAAGAAAACCTTGATCTAGAATGTTCTTCCCATTTAGCATCTACTTCCAGGCAGACTCTTGTACTGCTCAGAGAGATCCATTGTCATAAAACAATATGTTTCCCTATTCACACTGAAATCATGTTATTGATGTATGATTGATGGGATTACCTTAATGATGTCCCATCTCTTATGTTTTTGCTGACTTTCTGATATTCAGTTGAGATTAGTGTGAGCCCTATCTTGTAAATGGTAGTTGTTTATGAGATATAGACAATGCCTATGAAGTCACATAAATTGGCCTATAGATGTTCATTATTTTCAGTTTTCAAATTTTTCATAGTACTATACTTGTATAAAATGCACTGTGATCATATTCACCTGCCACTACCATCTACACCCCTTCCCACTCTCACTGACTCTCCCATCTTCCCAAAAATTTCCTCTCCTGCCCCATACCTTTTATTCTCGTTTTCTATTTTCTATCAGGACTTATGCAGGAAGTCATAGTTGCTATGTGTCCATGATTACAATGGTCACATCACATTCAGGTGAGAGAATCCCACTACATTTCCCTTATCCTTCAGCTTTTACAGTCTTTCCATCCCCTATCTACAATGTTTTTTGGACCTCAGAGGAGTGACACATGTCACAGCAGAACATCTGGGATCATTTATCCTCAGCATTTTGGCCAGTTATGAGTCCCCACTTTGATCATCCACTCAATGCTGAAGGAAGCATCTCTGATGAAGGCTTCATTGCTCTATAGGTGTGCCGGCTAGTTTTATGTCAACTTGACACAAACTAGAGTCATCAGAAAGGAGGGAATCTCAATTGAGAAAATGTCTCCATAGGATTTGTCTATAAGGCATTTTGTTAATTAGTGATTTATGGGGCAGGGCCCACTTCATCATGGGTGGTGCCATCCTTGGGCTGGTTGTCCTGGGTTCTGTAAGAAAGAGGGCAGAACAAGCCATAATGAGCAAGTCAAGTAAACAGCATTCCTCCATGGCCTCTGTATCAACTCCTGCCTGCAGATCCCTGCCCTGCTTGAGTTCCTATCCTGACTTCCTTTGATGATGAACAGTGATTTGTAAGTATAAGCTGAATAAACCCTTTCTTCTCAAAGTTCTTTGGTCATGGTGTTTCATCACAGTAATTGTAACCCTAATTAAGACAGTAGGTGTATACATAAATGTTTAAAAGGTAGTTTAACTACATGTCCATTTGTCAGAACATCAATAGTGTATTTGTACAGTGGCCATGTAGCCTCCTTAGACTTGAGATTTGGACCAGTTCTACATTGCAGGAATCTATTTCCCCTATGAATTGTATATCAAACCAATCAGAAAATGGTTGATTACTACTAGACCATTCACAGCACATTTGGTGTTTTGAATAAGAATGGTTCCCATAGACTCATTTATTTGAATGATTAGTTATCAACGAGTGGAAACATTTTAATGGATTAGAAGGATTAAGAAGCATGGCTTTGTTGAAAGAAGTATGGCACTGGGAGTGGGCTTTGAGGTTTTGAAAGCCCATGCCAGATATATCTCTTTTTGTCTGAAGATCAGCTAGTTCTCAACTAGCTCCCCAGTATCATGTCTGCCATGCCTGTTGCCATGTGCCCTGCCATGATGAAAATAGACTGAACCTCTGAAACTGTAAGCAAGTATCAATTAAATGCTTTTCTTTATAAGAGTTGCCATGGTCATGGTGTTTCTTCACGGCAATAGAACAATGACCAAGACATTTACTGATAGGCATATCTTCTAGGAAGTTCAGTATTGTGGTAGTAGACAGAGTATACAACTTGATTGATTGTTGATGACTTTTCTTTCCCAGCTTACTGCTAAAGGCATTTGAATGATGTTAGGATCTAAATAGTGAAAGAAAATAACACTCTCAGAATTTATGGTCTTAAAGAGACATCAGATTTATTTTGACCATAAAATCTACATTGGACAAAGGCTATGTAGTTAGAGGTAGATAAAAGATTTTTTTTCTGTAGAATCCCGTAGTAATCATATTGTTTTCTGTTGGGCCCTAGCTCCCATTCCTTGGGGAGCTGTTGCTTTGCTTGCTGACCTTGATCAGATGTCCTCCCTATGCTAATTCCCTGCCAGTTTCATTCCTCCTAAACAGCTTACTGAAGGTTCCTTGTTTTCGTAACCTGCATATTGGTGTAATGCTAGAATGTAAAACAGCTGTAGCAAACTTTTGCCCTCCCAGGTTCTTCCACTGTGCTGTAAGTCTGTATTTAAGGCCTCCTCCCTCCTTCAATAAAGCGCATTCTACTGGCTGTCTTGTATCTCTTTTTAATCCTCAGCCCCTTGCTCAGACATGGTGAACGGGTAGTAATGCAGTCATTGCTACAGTTTTCCTTAGAAAGGTTACAATCTTGATAAAAGCTATCATGATACCTACTCTTTATGTCCTATTTTGAAAGTCAGTTTATACTATGCTTTCCACAGTGTGTTGTAAACAGGCTGATAAACATAATTATTTTATTTTTCATTTGCATAAATTGTACTTGTAATCTTGTATGAAGATTTATTTATATTAGTTTCCTTATATAACAATGAGTTTGAGAATTTTTGTGGCAGGGGAGCATGCATGCAGCGTTGTGCATATTATAGATTAGAAAAGAATGATGGAACCAAACCAAAACCAAAACCCAAAAGGAAAAATGCCAAAATCTACAATCCAATACCCAGCATTTGAGGCTCCTGATGAAACTTTCTGGGCTCCAAAGTGTGGATAGGCTAGATCCTGTAGCTTTGTTATCTCTGGGTTACATAGCCTTTATTAGACTGGCTCCATTCCATGTTCCCCAGATTTCTTTCCTGGATATCCCATGGTTCTGGCATCTCCTGCATCCTGAAATTTCCACTAAAACTTAGACATCACCTTCATAGTTTAATGAACTGACATGTTGGGGACCAGTTTCAGGAACTCTTGTCATACATTGCCTGGCCTCAGCAGCTCTATGGAAGTATAGCCAAAGATTTGTATGACCCTCTTAATTTTTCATGTTTCATGCCTAGAAAACCGATACCATAAGAACAATGCCACCAACCTGTGATGCCAGCTTAGGATGGACACCAGCCTACTTGGACCACAGTTACATTGGCCTTTGTGTCCTCAGCATAGGAAAACACTTTCATTGCCAGGGGTTTTGAACAGTGAACCTGTTCAGCAGGAATCTCGGTTCAGGCCTCTCCTTTCAAATGACTGCACTTTCATAAGACAGAGCTGTCCATACGTGAGTTCTTGCCCAGTAGGGCCCCCTTTCAGCTTTCCATTAAAGAGTAACAGGTCTTTCTCTCATGAAGCTACTGTCTTTAACCATTATAGGTGGTAGTTATCTGCTTTCTCTTTATCCTGAAACCTTAAACTTATCCACATACCTTTCCTTATAAAACATACGATAAAGTAAATACACAAACTTTATTCCTGAATAAGAGCTTGAAATATTACATCAGATATAAATTTATTGATGGGAAACTTATTACATTGTATTAGAAAATTACATAGTGGAGAATAAATGTAGATTACCAATGAATTGCTAAGAAGATTTTGCCTTACTGGTTATTCAGTAGTTATTAACAACTTGTTTTTCATACTCAATTTTTCTTAAATTGGAAAATAATTTTGGGGATAAAACATGCAGTCTGTTTCTTCTTCTGATATTGTAGAAAAGATCCACATCTGGCATATGTTCAATTCTTTCACTTTCAGGCTACATTTCTAGACAACAATCCCTCACTTCTAAATCAGATGCTTATAAGCATCACTATATACCCAAACAATACTTATTAAGGGATGAATTAGGACACTATCAAACCTCCATGACAACAGAAGCACTGTGTATATTTAGACATTAGTGATTTCTGAGAATGAGAAATGCTCTGAAGTGAATTCAGCAGGAAATTGGAAATTAAGAACTTTTGTGACCAACAATAAATTTTATGAGAATGCAAACTCTGAAGTGAAATCAACTATAGACTCGAGGTTGAAAAATCAAGAGTACATAAGATCTGGGAAGACTACAGGTATAAGGAAACACTAAATAAGAAGGTCATTTTCTTTTTTTACTTCACGTAAAGACACAAAGATAGTCATTATTACAGCTATTCAGGAGACTAAGGCAGGATGTGACCTTGTCTCAAAAAAAAAAACCAGAAATACCCAAAACCAATGAAAAACAACAAAAATCAAAGTGGATATAGGGCAGTAGAAGAACCCTTAATTAGCATAAAGAAGGTCTATTATGGTTTAACCTCAATTGTCAATTTGATGAAATCTAAAATCTCCTGAGCAGTCTGTCTCTGGACATGCCTGTGAGGGATTATCTGTTTGTGGTTAACTGGAGAGAGAGACCTGCCATTTGGGTGGTACACTTTCCTTAGTTGAAATCCTGGACTGTATAAAGGGGATACAGGGAGTGGAACATACAAGAATGTACTGTTATCTCCTTACTGATTTGCAGGTCTGATGTGAACAGCACCATCAAATGCCTAATGCCATGGCTTTCCTGCCATGATGGACTGTACCCTGGAACAGTGAATCAATATAAACACTTTTTTGATTACTTGCTTTTGTCAAGATATTTTATCACAGTAACCGAAAAGTAACTAATACAAAACCTAGATCCAGCTTTCACTACTGAAACAAAAATAACCACTACAGTGTGGGAGATCTGTTTATATAATGAAGTGTTCTGTTACCAAAAATAATAAATATTTTCACACATAGAATAACTTAGAAGAACATAATAATATTACACATGGCATAAAGGAGTTAAGTAAAAAAGAAATCACATAGCAATATGATGTATAGAATGGGATATTAACAAATCTCCTATATTAATTTTTAAAATAAAGTGCATTTTTTACCTTATTAGGTAAAATTAACCACTCAGAAAATTGTTCATTTTAAAAAATTGTATTTTCTCATGTTCTCTGTCCATTGCTTAGTAACTAGAAAAATAATAGGCCCTCCATTCAGAACTATTTTCAACTAAAATAAAGGATGCATGTGTTGGCTATTAGAATGGTGTGATCATCCATATTACCAATGTTTCACTTACCTGGGATATGAATGTAAGTCATGACTGCCTGTATCAATGAGGTTATTTCAAGTAGAATATATTACTGAGAGATATGTTATTTCATTTTATTAATAATAAACCTAGCTCTGTGTAAAGAAGAAAAAAATAGCATTGGTAAGATACCACTTAAAATGTATCATATTACAAAGCATGGAAAATCAGAGTGAAATCTTTCTGCTCCGAAATATATTTTAAAATTACATGGTTTAACTAAATATAGAATGGTTGATGTGCAGAAGTGCTTAGCTGAAAAACATAAATGTGTCTAAAATAAGTCAGATAAAAGGTGAGTTCATTTTTATATCATCGTGGAATGGCTTTTTTTCTGACTTTCTTATGGATATTTTTCTCAGATACTTTAGTTCTCTCTCTCTCTCTCTCTCTCTCTCTCTCTCTCTCTCTCTCTCTCTCTCTCTGTGTATGTATGTATGTGAATGTGTGTATGCATGTGTATGTGTGTTACAAGCATTTATTATATATGGAAAGGATTTGTCTTTTGTTGCAAATTCTGGATGTTATCTAAGAAAACCTGGTGGCTCCAGGAAGCTTCAGACCATTGCATTGTGAAAGAGAAGGCAATGCCAGGAAACTGGAAGAGAAAATGGTGAGGCAGAGGTAATGTTTGGTATAAGTAATAGCCAAGAGTTATAAAACAAAATGACAACATGTAACTGATAAAGTACAGGAATGTTTGAAGAAACTTTTCCACCAAATGAGCACAGCAACACTCAGTACAAATACTGAAGCTATCAATGTAACTCCCTTGACTATCACAGTCCATCAGACTGTTCAGTTTCATAATCCATCTCCTAATTTATTGTACACAATGAATATTCCAGAGCTTACAAAATAATCTTCCACAATTTTAAAAATGAAGTAGTTCTCTGTTTGTGTCATGGTTCATTCAGTCCTCTTGAGGGTAATAGTAGATATTCTAAACAGAATTTGCAAGTGGGTCAGATCTGAATATTTACCAATGCTTTTTACCTAATTGTAGTTTATTTTCTCTCTCCATGCCATATTTATTCAATCCATAGATGTAGAAGAAAATCCAAAAAACAACCACTAATATGGAAGACCCAATTCTTATTTTTTGAGAGTCAGAAATGAATTTTGAGTCTTTAAAAAATAATAGATAAAAGTGTTTTAAATATATAACTTTAAAATTCTGACTTTAAATTCTTAATAGCATGGCATACCAATGCGGGCCTCTTGAATTTCCATAAGGTCTAAAAGAGTTTAAAAAGGGCTTTAAAATACACAGTAATGGGCCAAAACCAGCTTTATACTTCATGTCTCATGCAGGTCAAGATATAGAGATGCCAAGTTACAGAGACGCCACGGCATGCGGACTTGAGCTATGGTATGGCAGGTTCATGGCATATGAGCTAGAGTACAGCATAGTAGATTTCTGCCCCTGTGGATTGTCGTTCTGTATGCTGTGAATATGTGTTGCTCTGATTGGTTGATAAATAAAATGCTGATTGGCCAGTAGCCAGGCAGGAAGTATAGGCAGGGCAAGCAGAGAGGAGAATTCTGGGAAGAGGAAGGCTGAGTCAAGTCACCAACCAGACACAAAGGAAGTGAAATGACAAGGCAGAGCTGAGAAAAGGTACAAAACCACGTGACTAAACATAGATAAGAATTATGGGTTAATTCAAGTGTAAGAGCTAGTCAGTAATAAGCCTGAGCTTATGCTGGAACAGTTATAATTAATATAAGTTTCTCAGTGATTATTTTATAAGCAGGCCACAGGACTCTGTGGGCCGAGTAGACTGGAGAAAACTTCCCACTACAGTGAAGAAAAATCATAGTCTAATTATGGAAATAGTTAACCATAATGATTTTTTCTACCTTATGATTGAATTAGTTAGAATAAGGTTAGAAAAGATGTAAAATTCATAGGGAAAAGTAGCTTGCCTAAGCAAAAGGGTGTAGGGATTGCAAATCTGAATTAATGAAGTTGCAAATTTGATTGTGATATTTTATGAATGAGATGGATAGTATGCTAGTGCTTTTTTATGTCTCTTCTTGTTTTCCCTAAATCTCTATTAGATAAACAATATTATGCACTGTCATACACCATGCTTTTCAGGGTACAAAGTGATGATCCCCTATATCAATGTAATGAATATTGCAATTCCATATATTAATGCTATTTTCAGGCCTGTGAGAGTTTATGTCTCTGGAGTATCTTCACTATTTCTTTATTAATTGTGAAAGAAACTGGTTGAATGGTTTAATAATGATACAACTCCTAGACAACAATGCATAGTATTTCTAAAGTTGAGTTGTGTGGAAATCAAGCCCTCTTCTTCAAGTTTCTTCTTACACATGGGAACTAGATACAAGAATCACACTATTGGAGGAAAGTATCTGTGCTACTGGTCAGTAGTGCATCAGTGCCCCCAACACAATCATCCCTCCTGTATGTATAAATACATACTAAAAGGGAAATCATGTGCAAATGAAAAACGCTCTTTAGAAAGCAATTCAATGCCCAACCACTTCCCCGAGAGCTAGTTACACCTCAAAAATATGTAGAATGAATTGTGAAGTATGTATTCCCTTTGCTTACCTTCTAAACAGCCTTTCCCATTTAAACTTTTCCATCATTATGGTTTGTAGTGTTTCCTTGTGGAAAGCATGTGAATAGAATACACTAACAGCATTTTGTCTACAGATGCTCTCACTATTCAAATAAACTGGATGGGGTCTATTGGGTTATTTTTGTTCTAATCCCAGATCTGATAGATGCGATTTAAAAAAGCAGATTTGCTTATCACCAGTGGAAGACAAAAGCTTTCATCCCACTTTTAACTGGATTTGGATTGTGCTCTTAAAAACCAGAAGGACATTTTAATCCATACACACTCCCCTCCTAACAGCCCTGCTAAGCCTACAAAGTCTTTAAAATTGCAATTGGTTTTCTCAATCAAAATGACAAGGTCATTAGTAAAAATATTCATGAACTGTCTGCTCTGGAGGGTGACTGGCCTATTCTGTATTTGGAAGAATGTTATTAGCTCTTTTCCATCTTCGTGATGAATTCTTACTTTTATTCTTACTCAGGTCATATATTTTTGAGCACACCAAAATTGACATAACAATAAGAAAGTGCTTGTGAGAGTGAAGTTTAGTCAAAATGAAGTGTGAATGAAAAATTTACATGGGAAGTTACATGGGAACCTATGATCTTGCAACTCTAATAAAATATAATAAATGAAGATAGCAAAAATGCATTTGATATAAAAATGAAGGGAATTGCTTGGAATTAAATGCTTATGTGGGGATGGAAACAGAGGATGGTGGGAATAAATGAGTGAGGGATGGGTTAACTGTTGTGGAATAATCCTTTTGTACAATGTGAAGATTTGTCACTTGGATTGGTTTAATAAAAAGCTGAATGCCCAATAGCTAGATAAGATTTTCAAGGAACAGAAACCCCTGAGAAGAAGAAGCATGGAGTTGCAAGGAATTGCCAGCAAGATGCAGAGGAAGCAACATGGGCATTACAAAGTAAAGGTAACCTAGCCATGTAAAAGAACATAGTTAGAAAGAAATGGGTTAATTTAAAATGTAAGAGCTAGTTAGTAACAAGCCTAAGCTATAGGCCAATCCTTTATATTTAATAATAAGTCTCTGCACAGTTATTTGGGAACTGGCTGGAGAGACAGAAAACTACAACTACAGTTAACCAAAGTGAAGGATGTATTAAGAAGCCTTATGAAACTTCACTAGCTTGCCAGTTAATTAAAGCATAGTATTATTGCAAATAGAATTACTTTGAACAGAGCTATCCAACATGGGAGAACAATGCAGAGCTCAGAAGACAGGGCATATTAGGTGCAAATTGCAGTGCACAGAGATGTTGGGCAAT
>CABHPH010158777.1:0-23310 GCA_902168325.1 Peromyscus nudipes
GGCTGTTGAGAGGTCACTGGGAGATAATTAACAGAAAAGTGCTTTGTGAAGTATGACTTTGAAGAACATTTCTAGAGTGTTCTCCAGATCACCCAATGCTCCCTGGTGCTTTCCAAAGGCTTTATTTGAAGTACTGAAGCTAAGGAAGAAAGTCAAATGATTTCTTGGTCCCAGTGATCATCTGTCCCTGAATTTCTCCCAGGGGATCCGCCCTTGGTGAGGAGACTTCTCCTTTCCCCAAGTTTGGCTGTTGTCTGCAGAGTCCTAGGTCCTTCTCTTACGTACACCACAAGCAACTTTGAAGTCCCTCCTTCCTTCCCCGCAGCTCTGGAATTTGGCTCCTGTGGTGTTATTCAAGTGTTTCTTGGGTGAATGTGTACATATATGTACTGTGCTCTTCTCTGTCTGTCTGTCTCTGTCTGTCTCTGTCTCTCTGTCTCTCTCTCTCTCTCTCTCTCTCTCTCTCTGTAGACTATAAATTCTTTGATCTATCATTCACTCAGTACTTGGCCAGTTCTGAGCTCATAGTTAGTAACTGATAAGTACTTCAGGAAAAATTAAGTTGGACCATGTAGATTGCCTGAATTTGAGTTTTTCATTCCCAGGTCTCTGAGCACCTCCTAGGCTAGTGCACACTCTGAATTTGTTTTGTCTGAGGCTGGTTTCCTGGGGTTGGTATCAGAACCTTTGCATGTTTAAGTAGCTGCTCTACTCCTTTCTACCAACTGCACAGTATGCCTGGTCCCCAAGGGAAATCAAGGCTGAATGAGAACTTCCAGAGTGGGCCCCCTGTTCCAACCTACAGCTGATCAGAGATGCCCATCTCCAGATATTTTGATAGGCACTTGAGGGACTCTCAAATTAGATACTGCTGTTGAATTTGTGTGTGTGTGTGTGTGTGTGTGTGTGTGTGTGTGTATGTGTGTGTATTTGTGTTGAACTAAATGGGTCCCCTCTACCAGTATATGAGGCTAGCTTTCTTTTCTGGCTACTGAAATAATAATAACATTCAGTCCAGGTATCACATGCATCGAGTGGGAACTTGTGTCACTGAGGAAAAAGATGTAAGAAAAGGGGAGAGGCTGGAGAGATGGCTCAGTAAGAGCATGTGCTGCTCATGCTGAGGACCTGAGTTCGCCACCCAGCACCCACACCTGCAGCTCCCAGCTGCTTGTCATGCCTGCCCTGGTGGGATCGGCCCCTGCAACGCTGCCGGTCGTGGGCATATACTCACACACACACTAGTGATAAAAAGAATTGTAAAGATCTGAGGGCAGCAGGAAGCATCTCCTGGAAAAGCTGATCACACTCGGGTACACAGGAGCTGTCTCAGGCGGTGGACCACTGTGTTACCACTCGTGATTGCTTTCATCCCTGTATCTGTGAAGTGTGATTTATCTGTGAGTGGTTCGGGATCCAGGTTCTGAGTCACAAACATGTAGGGAATCTGGTTTTTGTTTGTTTGTTTCATTTTGGTGTGTGTGTGTGTGTGTGTGTGTGTGTTTTAGAGTTAGAATTAAAAATTCATTAATACAACAAAGTCTGGATACCAATGGAGTTTTATAAATTACGTTTACTGATTTATTCATTTTGTATGTGTGTATGTGTGTAAGAAGGGACAGCTCTCAAGAATTGGTCCTCTATATCTACTGTGTGGGTCCCAAGAATAAAACTTGAGTAATCAGGTTTGGCAGCAAACACCTTTATGTTCAGATGCACATTGCTCAGATGGAAGATTAGCAGTTTATTCCTAATGGGCCAGACCATAAATATTTCATATTTTGTTGGCTGTACAATTTAGTTGCAACCACTAGGGTTGCTCTGCCATTGTGAATGGGTGTGAATGAGTCATTGATGAATGGGGTGTGATTGTCCCAATGAAACTTTGTTTATTAAAACAAGTGACAGACTGTATTGGACTAGAGTTTGCAGACTCTCTCAGATCTAGGCTAGCATCTTTATGGGACATGATGCTTTGTTTGTGAAACTCAATTCTAGGCCCTTTAGCACAGTGGCCTGGCATGAAACAGACACTCCATAAATATTAAATTAGATGGAACCAGTGACCTTGTGCTTCTAAAAAAATACTGGAGGAATCAGTAGAGTAGCCAGTCTTGGTTAGGAGTGGGAAACAACAGGATTTTGGATGGAAAATATTTATGGTTAAAGAACTTGAGATAATGAAGGTAAAATTCTATTTAAGTTCGTTAAATTTTGTTGAACTCATTAGTAAAACTTTTCAAATGAATTCACACTAAGCATGTGTGTGTGCATGAGATGGGGAGAGAAGCAGAGAACAGAAGAGAGAGAAAGAGAAAAAAAGAAGGGACTACAGAGACGAGTTTTATAAATTTTATACATGATCTTAGCCAGAAGCCTGGGAAGTAATTGGTTTTCTATAAAGTTTATCTGTGACTATAAAATGCAAAGCAGCCAATAGAATTCCTTTGAGTTGGTTACCTTGTCAGTGTTCGTTAAGTGAGCTGTGGGTGGACTGAACTGCCCAGACTGAATAACCAGCTCTTTGCATTGGCAAGCCCCTCTTAACAGTTTTAGTGCTTTCGAGACCAGAATGAACTAGATAGATGAGGTATGCGTTTCCTCTGAAATTCTAGCCTTGATGGCCATGACAAAACCATGTTAGTAAAAGTGTGCCCGAGAGCCCATGACAAGCCACTGGACCAAGAAGTGGAGGCCTACGGCTCTTGCATCATAGCCTCAAAATGACCACATGGCCGCAGGGAAGGGTGTAGAGAGATGGCTAACAGAGAGCAGCTTAGGAGCAGTCACAGACCACATGAGGAAATTGTACAAAGAAGTCATTCTTGCACAGAGACCGCACAGAGAGCTAAGCCAGACATACAGTCCCCCATCTCTTGGTCAACTGCCTCTGTCTCATTGTTAACCCATTTATCACCTGATTACATACAGAGTATCTTTTATTGGAACTATCCATTCTCTTGGGTCAGGAGCTGGGGATCCTAAATTCTGCCAACCTGGTTCTATGGAAATGGCAAAGTGTGTGAATGGTAGACAGACACAAGCTTCTTGAGCCTCAGATGGATTGGAGCCCAGGAGCATCTATTTAGCAGATTGTCTTCCTGAAGGCTGCAGGCTCCTAGAAGAACGTTCAGAGCACTGTCTGGTCAAGCTGGAGACTTTACCATGATGGTCCTTGGTTTCAAATAGACCCCAAAGTTTCCTGCTAAGGAGGCTTTGGGGGACACAGCTCATAGGCGAGGGATGTGTTGCAGGGAAGCCATATTGAGAGCAGTAGATCATTCTACTTTATGGATGGCAATGATCTGTTATTAAAAAGAGCTTATTGGCACAAAAAGGAGCCCACCTCTGGCACAGCAGCAGGGAAAGGATTTTAAAGTTTTAATGGAAAACTAAAATTGCTCAAGACAATTGAGACCGTTCCCTCTTCCCCACCTGTGACTTTGAAATGGATTTCTTTCAGGCAGTAAGCTATTGTTTACCCAGGACAGAACATGCAGAGGTGTGCCTTTTTATGCTTCTGCTAGAACACTTCTGCATACAATTGTTAATGCCAGTCCTTCGGGAAATCTGCTCTTGCATTCACATGTCCCGTATTGTCTTCCTTCCCCTCCTCCCCCACCCCTGCTCTCGCAGCAGAGTAGCAACCCTCCTGCCATTAGCAAGATGTCTATTATAGTGTCATTAAAAAAGCCATAGTCAGTGCGAGGAATGACTCATGTCATGGAGGACTTAATAATTCACTGTAATAAAAGTATAAAGTTTTATGATAAACCACTCTCAGGGGAGTTAAATATAATCCTTAGCAGGTCACACACTGACTACAAAGCTTACATTTGTAATGGTAATTTGAATTTACTACATCGCCTTTAGTTTTTAAGCGTTTGTGTGTCATTAGACCTTATAAATTGATTTATATGTTTCAACTCCAGTATAATTCCGCATAAAAGTACAATAAATTTTATGGATTGGAGATATGGCATCTAAAACATTTTAATAAAATTATTATTCTAAATTCATTTAAATGGCATTGACAAAAGGCTGCAACAAAGATGCCAATGATTCAGAAGTGTCATGGACTGGATGAGGAGGAAGCGGCCCGTGCAGGGAGTCTTCGAGAAGGCACGTCCTTCTCCAAGGTCCAGGTCAGCAGCCAAGGAGCCCCTGAGGTTGCTCTGGAAAGGATGCCTAGTGCAGTATGCCTGCGTGGGACATCAAGGCTCCCAGAAGTTTACTGATGGTGGACTTGCAGATGACAGCGACGGGCTCAAGCCTTCAGCAGGGAGGGTTGTTCTATTAACTGTCAAAATGAATGAAATTTTCGTTTTTTCAAGAAGACCCAAAGAAGTGTGTTCAAGCAGGCCATCTTCCCAGTAGGAACAAAACCTGATTCTCAGTTCTTGATGGGTTTCCTTCAGTGTCTGGAGGGAAGACTTAAAAAAGGAGGAGGAGAGGAGGAGAGACAAGGAAGCGGAGGAGAGTGGGTTGTTAGGAGAGGCAGGGGCAGGCTGCTGCGCTGGGCTGGGCTGCCCTGC
This sequence comes from Peromyscus nudipes, assembly GCA_902168325.1. Taxonomy (NCBI): domain Eukaryota; kingdom Metazoa; phylum Chordata; class Mammalia; order Rodentia; family Cricetidae; genus Peromyscus; species Peromyscus nudipes. Next base: position 4,536 of record CABHPH010158777.1, read on the forward strand.
CTGGTCCTCAGCCTTTTCTCTCCCCTCTTGCATTTTGGAGAAACGTGTCTGGGCCACATGCTTCCTTGCCTTTTGTTATCAGAAAAATAAAGGTCAAATAAACCAGATTATGAAAAATGAAAACCAAGACCTACAAAAAGAAAACTCTTAATTACTTCACGGGTTCGCATTCAAGCGGCACAAACACGGCCAGTCCGGGAGAGAAAGGGAACTTCCTCACGCTGCCTCTGTGCCCTCCCACTAACTTTAATTTTTCGTCTCGTTGGAATTATTTCAGCTATCAGGCTAGGGCGAAATTGTTATTAAGTATACTTTCCTTCTGACTTTGTAGATTTGGGGGCCACTGCTCCTTGGCTCCTGTCCTATAAAACTTTTGTTTGCATTTGGCAGCAGACCTAAAGGGCAGGAAAATAGCTCTGGCCTCCTGGAAACACACTTGATAAACTATATGGTCTCTTTAAGGGACTTTAAAGAATGACCTGGAGAATATATATATTTCCATTTTTATTTATTTTTATTTTATTTTATTTTATTTTGAGACAGGGTTTCTCTGTGTAACAGTCTTGGCTCTCCTGGAACTCACTCTGTAGCCCAGGCTGGCCTCAAACTCACAGAGAACCTCCTGCCTCTGCCTCCCAAGTGTGTATTAAAGGCATGAGCCACCACCACCTGGCTTGTTTTTGTGTTTTGAATGCTACTTTCTCCAAAGCTGACATAATTTCAGTGTGGGACTTCAAAACCCTTTTTATCTAACCCTGTGTGCAGCCTGACTGACGGACGATGAAACTCAGGTGTCCCACCCTTTCAATGGACCCTCTGTATCCTTCACACTTGTTCAATAGAAAACTCTTATCCCCACACTGGGTTAGCTTTTTCCCAGGAAAGAATAAGCACCAAGGAACTTGGTGGGTGTGGTGGTTTGAATGAGGATGCCCTCCATAGACTCACACACATATTTGAATACTTGGTCACCGGCAGGGAAGGGATAAGAGGTGTGGCCTTGGAGGAGGTTTCCAAAGCCCACCCCTTCTCAGCGCCTGTCATCACGCTGTGCCCCTCCTCCCTTGTGGATGGAGATGTGAGCTCTGAGCTGTTGTGTCAATGCCATGCCTGCTGCCCTGCCCCTCCACTCCCCACCCTCACCCCCCACCCCCTCTCCCCCCCCCCCCCCCACTCCCCCACCCCCGCCATGGTGATCATGGACTCAGCCTCTGGAACCATGAGCTCCAAATTAAAGCTTTCTTTTCTAAGTTGTTTTGGTCATGGTGTTTTGTCCCAGCAACTGAGAAGTAAGGGCGGCGACAGTGGGTGTGCCACCTCTAAACGACACAGTCAGCTGTGCAGGTTGAGGTGCAGTTTACTGGAAACGCATTTAGAGTGTCCTTGGGAAAGGATTCCTACAAATGTTTCCACTCCTGGTGTGGTGCAGATTAGAACCCCAGTGTGCAGCCGAGAAAAATTAAATCGTAACAAGAACCCCTGACGGCACAGTGATGGCTTGTGGGAAGGAAGACTGAGAGAGGGCACACGGGCTCCAACAGCTTGCTGCTTGGGCCCAAACTAGGCCTGCACAGGGCAGGGAGTGGGCAGAGGGAAGTTCTACCTAGTGACAGCTGAAATCTGGGTACATTTCCCAGATTGTCCAAGCGTCCTTCTCTGTATTCGCCCCTCTTCGCATCTTGCCCAATTATGACATCCCAGGGGATCCAGGGCTATCACCCTTGCAGAGGCTGATGAACAGCCAAATTTGGCAATTTCTCAGATGATATGATGTGTGTATAAGATAACTTTCAGGATGACATGGCCAGTGTTTCTGTTGGACATGGACCTCATCAACATGTTATTTCCCTCAAAGCAGGGACTCTCCAGGAACCCCTATTTGAAATGCAAATGACCCAGGGAAAGGGAATAGATATTTATCAGTCATTAACACCATGGTGAGAATGAGTACCATCAGAATTTAGGGAGCTACCAATCAGGATCCTAAATAAGGGAGACCAGAAGAGAGGAATGTTGATGAGTGGGATTTATTAGGGAAGAGTGCACCAGAAAGATCAAAAAGAAGGAAGAGAAGCTAGGCAGGGGGAACAAAAATGATGGAGGCTGTAGAGATTCCATGTGTAGGGTCCCACCAGTGACAGTCACTTGCAGACTTTGCCCCACAGTTATCTTTCAAGTGACATGAACAATTCAAAAAGTCTTGTTCCTAGAATTTTGTCCTAAAATCTCGAAATCTTTTTGGAAATCTTTTGGCCCACTAGTAATTAGCCTTGAGCCAATAAGTCAAAAATCTGAACTTTATTAAACATAGATGAGAAGAGGAAAGCAAGCAAAGCATTTCCACATATGTTGCCCTTTGATTATTCTTATGCTTGGCCTGGCACATTTAGATACTTTGTTCAGATTAACTACCCTGGTGGGACAGTTATTGATTTCACTCCCATTTTGTGGATAAGAAAATTGAGACTTTGAGTGATTACCGAAATATTCCGTCCTCCTTGCCATGATCCCACGTTGGTCCACCCTCCTTAGGCAGCTCCAAAGCAACCCTTTTTGCCTCGCAGTTCTGACTCCGAAGCCAACTCTCCTCATTGCTTACTGTGGGAAAATAGTACTGGGCGAAGTCCATTGCTCAGCCCTCCATACACTAAGTAAGTGCATGTAGAAAGTTAAATGTGACGTACAGGAAGCTCTTGGCATTTTAATTCCACTCTGGTGGGTCTGTTGAACAACTGTCCAGCCAGAGAGACTTCTCAGGGCACTTGAGTCTGAACACTTGAGGTGTGGTTAGAATTTCATTTTAATAGAACACCAGGCACAATGGCAAGGGCAGCTTATTTTATCACCAGTGTTGCTTTTGATTGGCCATTCCACAAAAGCCTGATTGGGATTGCGGACCCGTCCTCTTCCCCCAGACATCTGAAGAAGCAAGGTAACACACATGTATAGAACAGAGGTAGTCCATACGTCCTGAGAAGGAAGAGCTGTTGGGGAAATCCACTCAGGATTCTCTGAGGAAGCTTCAAGCTGGGGCCAGAGGGCTGGAGTCCAGAATATTGGTGGAGATTTCAAAGCATGCTTAGTGCTGCTCATCAGGCTGGCCGAGTTCCCGCCAGATTGACTTGATGATAGAGGGTAGGGTGGTGAGCCTCACATACAGTGCCCACTCCTGGTCACTCACATTAGTTTCTGTCATTTCATTGTGCCCTTCCATCCTTAAAACCATCTAAGCCTTCTCTGTTCTCTTTAAGGTGTGGGGTACCTCTTTCCAGAGCTCGGTGTACTCCAGTGACTGAGGAAATTCTCTACATCATTGTCTCCTGTTTTCCCCCACTTAATAAAAAAGTCTTGGAATCAGTTTAATTTAAAAACCATTTGAAGATAATCATCAGTCTCTACAGCTGAGACACAAGGAGGATGACATTTCTTAGATTGTCTCTTTCTGAAATACATGTGTCTTAATTGCTCCATACTCTACTTCTGGTACTATTATTTTGTTATATTCTCTTCTTCCTATATACCCCAACTTATTTGTGTATGTGGGTCTGAAATGTGCAACAGTGAAACGTGTGGGGAGGAAGGTGTGTGACCCTCTAGGCCTGCACCATCCCCCAGCTGGAGCTATTAGCCACTTACATGCACAATTAACCAGCTGATTCTTAGATTGAAGGCCGAGGGAGCTAATGGCAGGTACAAAAATTGCACCCATATAAGAGGAGGTTGATCTGGACATTTAATCTTTAAACATTCTTCTTCTGGGTGACTAGGTTGTGTGTGTGTGTGTGTGTGTGTGTGTGTGTGTGTGTGTGTTTGTGTGTGTTTATTTAATTTACCTGTTGTTGTCTCAGGTCCCCGGTTTGCTTTCTTCATAATTACTAATGGCATCAGTAGAGTTTCCCTTCTTATGCCATAAATAGCATCTATCACAACCATTCTACACAAGTTCTGGCATATGGATCCGTTGTGGGCTCTTTCCCTTTAATATAGAAATAATTTATTGAAAAATATTAATGATATATATGCCTGTGTGTGAATGAGGTGAATACCCTGTTAAGAAGTGTCCTTGAGAAGGGAATTTGTCTGTACTGATAATCTATTTTGAGCCAGACACCATCCATTGTTTTATTTATCTTTCTAAGAACCAAGTGAGATTGGTAGGTTTTGTTATTTCACACAAGTGTTTATTAAGGTTCTTCAAAATGTCTGGGGCCACACAACTTGTCCAAGTTCACACCACTCATCTCTGATGTATTTGAGGTTATAGTCTACATTTTTGCCATATGAGTATATCTGTTCAGCTTGCAGAGTTTCATGAGTTCCTATGCCTCTGAGTAGATATGAAATGCTATAGTTCAGTCATCTTAGGCGGTTAGAGCTAGTGATAACCAGGCTACACAGAATCCTTTGGACTTTATGTGTTACATTGTCCATCTAGATTTGTCTAGGCTTTTCAGAGTACTACCACACTGATGTCACAGAAATGTTTTCAGTTCATTCTCCTCTTTACTTCCATTTTTCACCAGACTTCTGCAACATTGCTCCATATTTCTGTTCTCTTTATGCCCTGATTTTTCCCTTCTGGAAGTCCCTGCCCTCCATAGAATAGGTGGTGTCTGGACAGTTGGACTTTTCCTACTGTTCTATCCCAGCGAATTCCTAAATGAGCATCTGAGTCCAATGATCAGAAGGAGGTATAACTCCAATGTTTCTGCCTCTCAGGCTGGGCCTTGTGTCTCCCACGTAGCTAACAGAAGCATTCCACATGAACATGGATGTCTTTAGATGATAATGGATTTATAAACTATGATGCAGCCATTGTCAACCACTATCAGTTTCCTCCTAGGGAAATAAAGAGTAGAGGTATCCCATCACCGGTACTTACTGAAGAAGCACTAAGACCCATCCTTTTAATTCCATTTTCGGTCCGTGGTCCCCAAACCTCCACACATGGTTTTGATAGATTGACAAGGGCCTTCTATAGAGAATGGGTCCTAACAAGTGAGCACTTTTTCTGCTCTGTAAATGGAGGACCCCAACTTAAATGCTTGCCGTTTCTGATGGGAGATCCTGGTGACCCTGCAGTTCTTCCAAAGCTACGCTTCCATTCAGTCTCTGACTTGAGTACCACTTGTCTACACCTAACTGTCCCCTGGCCATTTCCATTGCAGCCTTCTGAAGCACTAGGAAATGGATTAAATGCTAAGTGAGACTATTATTTCCACACTTCCCAGCCTGCTCTACTTCCTTAGTGACTACCTCCATGAAGAGTGCCACCCTCCTTGCCACCCACAAGTGCGACTTGCTCTCTTTTTTTAAGAAATAATAACCTTTCCTTCATTCCAAGTCCTAGCAGACACCCACATCTTCTAGAAGCATGATCCGACTAGGTGCACCCTGACTACAGTGCTGCTTCCCCCATCCCTGCACTTACTAATTAATTACACTGTTGAATTGCTGTTTGAGTTCTGGATTCAGGGCTTGTTCTCTCTGGTGGGAGGTACAGCTGCCTGAAGGATAGGACCACATCTTATTTGGTTAAAGCATGTTCAGAAGTACTCAAACTGTCTGGATGGAGGAAGAGAAGGAAGGAAAGAGGATGAGGGAAGGACACTTCAGTAGTCTATATGTGACTTGGTTTGGGACTGCAAATCTGGCACACTACAACCTACACAGGAGGGGGATCTATTCCTACATCCTTGTATCCTGTGACTCAGCTATCTGAGCAGAAGCCCAGTGTTTGGATCTTGAAGCCCTGACTCCACCCATGTGTAGAGGGAATGGAACAATCAGAAATTCCTTGAAGCATCCTTTTGGAGCCTCCTACATCTTGTGCTCTCCTGTCTTCTGGTAGTGGTGTACCAGAGGCAAAGGCACATGCAGTTGTAGGAAGGAAGTGTGCAGCAGGCAGGAGAGCAAGACTTGTTTCTCTCTCCAGTCAGCACATCCTGGGGTTGTGGTCCCCTGTTTCCTCTGGCCAGATGGGCACATTCAGCACTTCTTCAGCAAGTGTGATCAGTGTCCCCTTTTGTTTATCCAAATACATGATTGGACAATAAACGATACCATGGAAAGCCCAGTGTCAGGGGTCTTTATTCCTTGCTGATTTTAAATGAAACTTGCTGCATAGGATGAAAAGAGCCATTAGCAGGAAAGAACTTAAGCCACATTATAAGGGGGAGAAAATTGTCCTGCATTTGGTCAGTCTGCCAAGGTAAAAAGGATTGTGGGGTAGGGGTAAGCTATTAAGGACTGTAAGGCTTCCTCCAACAATGAGCAGGCATGGGGCGAAATAAAGAGCCTGGGTGGGTCTGGAGATAATGCATGAATGCGTGCAAAGTGACCAGGCGTGAGGACAACTCCTTCTTCACAGTTAAAAACACTCCAAATGCCTTCATGCGTCTCTCTCTTTTCCCAACTATGCCTCCCCATCCCTTTGATTCTGTCTGTGGAACTTAAAGCATATTTGAGGTGCTTAAAAGAAGCCTTCAACTACTGTTTAACAAGTCAATACTAATTATTGTTTAGCACTGGATTATGGGCCAGATCATGGAATTAGAACAGAGCTGTTAGGACACCTTTGTACCTGCAAAGAGTTAATGAGCACATGCTGGGTCCTTGAGGAAACTGCCAAGCTAGTTTACTGTTTTATTTCAGTGGAGCAGGAACAAAAATCTAATAAATCGTTTTGCTTTTATCTGGATGCCTCCTGCCTTCATTAGGAAAATGAGGATGCTTCATTGTAGCCTAAGTTGGGAAAGTACTTTTTTATATTATAAAATTAGTGGCCTATCCAAAGAGTAGTATGATATGTATACTCGAGGACAATAAATACCAGCAAATCTGATGTTAACAAAAGGTAGTGATTTCACAACAGCAAGTGTGGGACTCCAGACAGCAACTGGACATCCACGGTTGGTTCACGTTTGCATGTGTGCTTGTGTGTGTGTTTGAATATTCCGATAGCTTGTATTTCTGAAAATGGGAGGGCGGGGTTTCTGCTCTAGACCCAGTCTCTTGGGGTTTTTGGTTTAAAGCTATGTTGCCAAGACAAGATGGGGGAAGGGAAGGAAGCTGGAGGACCAGGGGTGAGTTACAAACAATGTGTATGTTCTGATTAGATGTCCAGCTGGGATGGTAACTAGACTTTCCATAGCAACTCAATTCACCAGATCCCTGAGCAACTAAATGGTCACGGCTTTGGGGTCCTGCTGACTGGAGTGGGATTTGAACCAGTGACCTGTAAGCGAGAAATGCTATTTGCTATTGCTTGGTGCATGTGCTCTTTAGCTTGACCCTCTCACCACCCCCCACTGCCTCCTCAAAATTAACATTTAGACATGTTTGGCACTGAAATGTGGGGTGCAGATGACTGCCTGCTCAATCTGATGGTCAGGTCTAAGGCTGACTTCGAAAAGCTTTGAAAATGCTTGTCAGAATGTAGCATTTGTATACATTCCATGAATTTTTGTTTTCTTATGTGAAAACAAAGCAGGGAAAGATAGTTCATACGTGTGTCAAAGGATGTCAGATATAATGCATAGCTTAAAACCAGGCTATCCATTTCTCTTTTCCTTAAGTACGTTCTTCTGTGATATACGGTTCTGGACGTGTTCTATAAAAACTGGGAGTACACCAAGATGTGAGTCGTATGTCCACATAATATATCCATATGGATGTGGATATATTTCTATAACTCTCACTCTTTAGTCCTAGTATGGTATGAAGATGCAGGGATCAATTATAGATAAACAGAAGGGTACTCTCAGGATCCTCCAATATACTGGCAGTTTCTCAAGAAGGAACGCTGGCTCTGTGTCTGCTGGTATTTAGCTTTGCAAGATTCAGACAAGGAGCAATGCTGTAGTTGATTTATTTGGAAGTAGGAGATGGGGCCAAAGGGGAACTTTTAGTTTTCAGTATTTGCTTTCAGCCTTATAAAGTAAGCGTTCCCACCCGAGGTGTTTAATGGTGTGCACAATCTTTTTTTTTTTTAAATAGAAGTGTGAATGGGTGCCTTAGGCTAAACTAGCCCCACCTCTCAAACTCTGAGGCTGTGGGAATGATCCCTGCCCTCCAGACCCATCCTTAATTGGCCTATAGTAAAAGAAGCAATTAAAACTAAGAGTCTGATTCATAAAAACGTGAGCACAGCATTTAAACGTGTGGTTGGAAGCCGCAGGACTTCTTTTCTTCTGAACCTACCTGTAGTGACCTCACTTTCCTCTTTTCCTCTGGGCCCTAGTGCCCTCCATCCTTTCCTGGGTCAAGGTCAGACTCAGGAGTGCTTTGAGCTCAAGCCCAGGGGTGTTACATTTGTCTATCTGTCAGTTTACCCCTTCCCTGCTTCTTTCCAGGGTCAAAACTTTGAATCATGATTTTTTGTTTAGATGTGAGCTATTCTTATTTTCCCACTCTTATGTCGTACCTCACCGTGCATGGCGTGAAAACACAAGTTTGTGTCTGTAGAGACTGAAGCGAAGGGAAGGTGCCAGGCCCTGCCACAGACAAGCTTTAGGAGTGAGCTGGAAGGAGAGAAGGACCCCAGAATCCCAAGGTGTTTAATTGCAGTGTCAGGGAAACCCTCCTTTACGATTCCTATGCCCCTTTCTCCACAGTTCATTCTCTTTGCACCTCCACCTCCAGCGCACAATGTTAAGGTCTTAACGTTGCTGATAGGGAGGGACACTCCCAAGTTGAACATCATCCTTGGGAAGTGTTTTTATAATTCTTTTCATTTTTTATTTTATGACAAACTCTGAGAAATAGAGAGGGTGTCTAGGAGGAGACACTAATTAGGGCTTAGAAGTCATACTTTTTAAAGCTCAGTCATATTTCCTAGCACAGGAGGCCATTTGAGATGTCTTTTATACTGATGTCCAACTCCAGGGAAGAGTTGTAAAAATATGCCCTCGGGAATATTTTGCTAACGGTCTGGGACAAACTAAGTTGACAAATACTCACTGAATCCAGCACTCAGAGTTTGCTTTGTTTAATAAACAATGGTCTTTCCCTTATTATTTCCCACTGTTTTCATTCCACTGCAATCCACTAAGTTTCCATTTGTTTTCCAGAATGGCACACTAGGCCTCATTATCCTCGACTCTTCCTTTTAGCCTCTCGCACGGGGTGGGGGCTGGGGGACTATTGGGCTCTTCAGTCCTCTACAGGGCTGCATCTACACCACACCAAATACCAGGCAGCAAATGACAAAATGCAGTTCTTCTCCCAGATGGCTCCAGATGCATGGCACCGTGTAGACAGAGACAGCCAGATGGCTGAATGGATTTTTCACTTTCCATCTGGGTGCGTGACATGGTGGAGATGCAGCCAAAGCCTTGAGCCAAAAGAAAATGCCAGCCAAGGAGATGAGGTATTGCTACTTTTCAGGCACCTACTTCCTGCTGGGTGCTACGTGCGACCTTGGTGTAATTTATTCTCTCGGAAACAGGTCACTCTATAGGAGCAGGAATTGTCAACCTCTAGAAATAAAATAAGGGAGGCAGACAGACCCAAAGAGACAAGGAGAGGAGGTCTCATTTGCTTTCTGGCGAGGACAGGTCTTTTCCTGACAGGGTGGGGACAATGGCACCTTCGGAAAGTCTTTTCCTTCCGGGTCTCTCGAGGTCAGAAAGCCGGAGGCACGACAAAAACATGAAGTGGAAATGAAAACATGAAGAGGCTTGCTGTCCATCATGGGCATCACTAAATCTTTTTGAACAACCCTGAGCAGTGAATTATGGCAGCATGGAATTGACTTACAGTTTATTTCTAGTAACAGGCAGTTACTATGTCAAATCTGAAACCATTCAGAAAGGCCTATAAAAATATATGACAAAGTAACAGGCTACCTCTAGCTCTTTTTAGCATGTTTATGAGTTTAAACTGCACTGAGCTTGTGTTTATAGAAATGAATACAGGGATTTCTTATGTTCTCTCTCTCTCTCTCTCTCTCTCTCTCTCTCTCTCTCTCTCTCTCTGCTGTCTGTGACCATGGAGTGGTATCCAAGACTTTGGAATGTTTGAACTCCGAGCTCGAGTCACCATTCTGTTAAGAGGCAATTTTATTGATGAGCACACAACTTGAGTTTTCCAGGGAGGTTGAAGTTCTTTTTGTGGAGAAGCAGGATAGTTAAGTGACAGTTGTAAAAGAAAACCATTTGCAAGTTACCTTTCACCCACTCTTCCCCCAACACTGTTTGACACTTACTGAGAAACTAATTGCCGCCTGAATGGGGCCATGGGACAAATGCCGCTGCAATCCAGGCATAATGCGACACCAAATATAATAAGGTAACATATTGTTAAAAGTCAGTACCCTGAGTCTAACAATACGGTGTCACAGACTCATAAGCATGTAACCATACAATATATAATTGTCATCTGCAGAGAAAAGATCTAATTTTGATAATGCATATTGAGATGAGTTGTGTGCAGAATGCCTATGGCTCCAGAAGGTTTGACAGTCCTGAATATCACATAATAGTGTGTAGCCAAGGAACATGGGGTGAAGGCAAGGGAAAAAGACTATTCCAGAATGCAAGCACTCCTACTCACAGCTTTAATTTGAAAAGAACACGGTTCTGTTCAGACAATGAACATTTTTCCTGAGAAGCGTGATTTGTTCTCAGGTTCCCAAATATGGAGCGCATGTGTGTGGACTCAAGGCCCCTTCTCTTCTTTGGGGTACAGGACACGTTTTGGCAGATTGAAATAGTCCAGAGTCTTTGACTTGTAAGAACTTGGGTTTAAATTCTAAAGAAATTCAACAGAAGCAGGTGAATTCTGAGGCATCCCATTTGCTTTGCACCATATTTCCTCAATTCTAGGAAATGTTTCCAAGGTAAGTTGAGGTACCTATGGTCAGCACGCTTCTTGCAATCTATTGCACAGTTGGGATATTTTCCTTACTCTTTATTCTTAAAAAGCTGCTTTTGAATCAATTGTATCCTTTCTAGCCAATGCTACCTTCAAGTTGAAGGTGTGTTGTAATAACAGTCTGCTGACTACCACTGGGACATCTTTGGTATCATGAAGGTGACAGAAACCCTTTGCTTTGTCACACTTCTCATGTGAAGCTGTAGAGGAGCTGATTTTATATACAAGAAAATAATTAGTCATTGAACTCTATTTCCCTCTGTAGCTTAGGATATAGCCATCTTTGAATAGATCACCCCAAGGACAGCTGTAGAGGAAGGAGAGAGAGTCTGTTCTCACACTTGGAGCTTTGCTGGAATCCACTGACATGACTCACCAATGCTTAGAGTCTTCTAGTACCAGGAAACTGTGCCCAGCTAGTCTAGATGTAGCTCTCTCCTCTAGAAGATTCAAGCATCTCTTGCCTCCATTGTTCCCTGGAGGCTGCTTTCCCAACAGGCTTTTGATCACATGGTTCCTAGGTGATGCCTTCTTGAGGGGAAGGCGTCTCTTCATTAATTCCACTCTGAAAGCACTGAGCCTCGACATAGCCTATGGAGATTAAATATGTGTGGAACAAGGGTGCCGCGTTAAAAAAAAACCAGACAGCTGTCTATTAAAGACCATGAGGATCCTTGACATCACTGAGCTTTCTTCTCAAGTGCATCTCACCCCTTATGGCAGATTACCTCTTGAGATTTATCCGCTTATTCATTTCTTCATCAACTTTTTATTGCATGTGGTTCGACCCTCTGGAACATGGAGACAAATAAGAAATCAAACTGTACCTTTGAAGAGATAATTAGATGAAAGCACCTGGATGTAACTTTAGAAGAGACAGTGGATATGTGAGGCTTACACAAGATGATGGGTGATTATTTTATTATTATTATGTAAGTAGTTATCACCCAAGACAGAAACTTTTCATTGCTTTGGGAATACAGAGAAGGGAAACTATCAACACGAATCATTGGGAATGCCGTGTGTGTGTGTGTGTGTGTGTGTGTGTGTGTGTGTGTGTGTGGTCTTGTACATGCGGAAATGAGGAAAGACAGTCTAGGTAAGGAGCTAGTGGGAAAAATGAGTTCTCAGGCAGCAATGTCTTCCCTGCCAGCAGAAGCAGGCCTGTGCAGGAGCCACCATACCTTGGAGATCTGCGCCCCCAAAGCCAGCAGAGCCATGTGGTTGTCACTGAAGTATCATGAGACTGAAGACAATCATTTAGGAGGGTCCAATTTTGTTTAAAAACATTTCAAATATTTAAAAAATGGAATAAATTTTGGTTTCAAAACTGCAATTATTGGAAGCAGGTTTTAAGTGGTAATAACTGAATGGGTGACATGATGGGATATCATCAATTGAGCATGTGATGCTTAGAAAAGAAGTGTGTGTGTGTGTGTGTGTGTGTGTGTGTGTGTGTGTGTGTGTCCAACAGTGTTCAAAGGCAGAACCCAGCCAGGGAACAAAAGTCCTCCAGAGACGGTGAGCCAGGGAAACTCCATCTCTGTGGAGGAGCAGGAAACCATCACTGCATTCCCCCTGCCAGGCAGGATGATATTAACTTTCCCTTTTACATGCGAACTCCATAAATCCCTCTAACATTCCAGCCAGGAAGGTGCTATTATGTCTACTTCACATGTGAGAGAAACGAGACTCAAAGAATTTAAGTGACTCTCCAAATTAGGGAACCAGGTTTCACGGAGGGTTTTATCCAAAGAATTGTTCCAGCCTTAAACCTATGCTTTCCTTCCGAACCTGCAGCATCACACTGGCATGCCTGATCACTACCTATTGTTCAGGAGATTAGAGCCTGGGAGACAGTAAATACCCACCACCCACATTGCCCACACACTTCCAGCCCGGGCCACCTGGGTGTTACCTCCATCACTGAAATGGGAAGCACTGTGCATGTCTCTCTTTGAAGGACAGAGCTCTGATGACCCTGGCCATCTCTGTGTCACTCTTCCTCTGGCCTCTACTTTAAGTCAACAGGGGTGAGAAGCACTTGACTCGTCGCTATTGAGCAAGGTCTGCTCTGATCTGCTTTTGTTTACACCCATCTCTGCTCATCATAGGCTGTACCTGAAAGAGGCATTTCAAACACACACCACCAAAGACTCCATTTGCTATGATCCATCTGGACCACTTCATCCTCCTCAGAGTAGAACTTTAGAAACAAGACAGCAAAGCCATGAGCTTCCCCTGGAGGCAATAACACACACACACACACACACACACACACACACACACACACACACACACGTTATACACACACACATTTGTGGCCATGGAACTGGGCTCTGGTCCCACCTGGTTTTCCCCAGGCCACACCCATGACCCATACAAAACATACCTGTGTGCTCACCTGCTAGGAGCTCTGGGTTGGAAAGGGTCATACCATTGATTATTTTTCCCAGTGGTAGATTTATAATCAGAGGTCAGCACAGACTTTGGCTTAAAAGAGTAATTGTGGAATGTGATGGGACACATATTTAAATCACACAGTAAACATGTTCCTTCAGGTTTGCCTTGGTAAGGTATAATGGTAGAATTTTATCTGGCGAGTGTGGCAAAAGTCTACATTTGTGATGAAATTCTACATTGCAGTGAAAGTCTACATCTGATTCCCTTGACAATCTGATGTGCTGGCAGAATCTACCTCCCACCTATGCAGTCAGCCACAATGGCCATTGACAACGTAAGCCATGGAACTGTATCCGGTGATTGCCCTATGCAAAGTACCATGCTTTTATGTGAAATTTACTCCTCACAAGAACCCGTTTCATTCCTGCTTACAGATGGATGTACCAAAGTGCAGATGGACAGATGAAATGGCTTGTTTTAAAGCCACACGGCTACTGAATGTTGAGAGTCTCAGACAAGTATCAAACTGCCAGACTTCGGAATTCTTAGAGAAATCTCTTGATACAGAAGGAAACTAGATGCATGTTTCAGTGTTATTTGCTAGCAACTGGCCTTAGAAAATAGCTCCTCAGAGGTATTGACAGTAGGAGAAGGGAGGCGGATGTTTTCAGTAGTTAGTGAGGTCCTTTGCAGCGGTAAGTAGCAAATGACCGTTATTTATGATTACCAGACACAGCAAATGAAACTATGTGACACACAGATTACTCTGAATTTCAGGTAAACAACAAATATTTTTAGGATAGCCATGTCATAAATACTGTGTACAATATAGTTATACTACAAAATTATCTGTTGTTTGTGTAAAATTGCAGCTGACCTGGGAGTCCTGTGCCTTACCTGTCAATGGTGGGGCTGAGGCTGTCTGTTGGTAGATAGGGATTTCCTTTAACATTCATGACTCCTTGATAGCACTACACAAAGGCAAGTACTATTAAAATGCAAAATAAATAATTATGACTCTAAAATCACAGGAGGAAAGAGAACAGTGGAGGATTGTTTCAGCTTTGTTGTTCTTTGTTAGACCGTGGCTGCGTTCATAGCAAGAATACACTAGGTTTTTGTGTCTTGTCTACGAGATAAACCAGTGGAAGGCACTGTGGCCAGAACCTCGGTGCGGGTGCGGTGAAAATATGGAAAATAAAAAGGAATGCCAAGGATGGGCTCCCCAGACAGAGATTGTTAAGTGGCAGTGAAGAAAGGACATTAGGTGGCTGGAAAGAGAGGTGTTCCAAAGTAGAGGAAAGCAGGCACGAGTATGCGGGACACACTGACAACACCCCAGGCCTGCTGTAGAGAGGGGACAGACTGACGACACCCCAGGCCTGCTGTAGAGAGGGGACAGACTGACGACACCCCGGGACCTCTGTGGTGGGAAAGGAGTAAGCTGGCTTGAAGACCGATCAGAATATGTCGTGATGGGCAAAGCAGTACAATACAATAATGAATTCAATACAAGTAATGAATTGCCTGGGGTTGAACAGCGTTCACCTCCCCCCCCTCCCACATGTGCTCACAGAAACACACACAGATTCAAGTCCACTCAGAACCTGCGGGTATAACCTTAATTGCAGACAGGACCTTTGAAGACACGATCGAGTTGAGATGATGTCACAGAATCAGAGATGCCAAACAAAGGCCAGTGTGATCAGCGACTGTGACAAAAGAGTTGTTTGGATCCAGAGAACTGACATAGGGAGGTAAATGAAGATGGAGTCAGACATTGGAGTGATGGGTCTACAAGACATGATGTGCCAAGGATTTCTGGCTCTCAGAAGCTGAAAGGGACAAGTGACATTATCCCAAGAACTTCAGATGAAATATCCCCTATAGGTTCATGTGTTTGAGCACTTGGTCCCCAGCTGGTGGCACTATTTAGAGAGGCTTTAGCACCTTTAGGAGGTGAGACCTAACTAGAGGAAGTGGGCCATTGTGGGGTGGGTCCTGAGGGCTACTCCAGCAGTTTTAGCATAAACTCTCTGCTTCCTGCAGTGTGGCAAGCCTTTGACTTGCAGCCAGGATGAACTGTATCCTTTGTACTGTAAGCTAAAGTGAACCTCTCCTCCTGTTGGTTGCTTTTGTTAGCTGTTTTTATCACAGTGACCGGAGGAAGGTAACTAACCACATTGCCAGTCACTTGTAGCCTCTGAAATTGTGAGTTGTATGTTACCCTGTTTATGATAATTTATTAGCACAGTGCTAGGAGATGGGCACAATTATACAGCACATTCCATGTCATCATCTTTTGTTAGAGACAAAAAATTCAAATGCAATTGTAGAAGATTAGAGAGAAAAGACAATTCATTATAAGTTCCCATCTTAATTAGTCCCGGAAGCAGACATGAACAGAAAGGACAGGGTTGCTAAGTCTTTCCTATAAAGGGTCAGGAGTAAATATTTTAGATTTTTTTTGGCAATGGGTTCTCTGTGGCAGTTGCTCAATGCTGCCATTGTGGGGTGAAAGCAGTGGAGGTCCATATATAAACAAAAGGGCGTGGCTGGGCTGCAATAAAGTTTTACTTATAAAACATGGTAGTTTGGTAGGATGGATTTGTCCCCTCAGGCTGTCATTTTCTGACCTCTGGTGAAAAACAAGGCCTTTGGAGAAGTACTGTGACCTACACAGACGTGGGTGTTGGCAGAGGTGCACACCTCTGGCCATGCCGTTTGAGACTCTCCCTGCTCTCCTTGTCTTCTCAAATGAACGGCGGCGTTGAAGTCGTAGAAGTAGTATTTTCTCAGGTCTGGTGACATCTCAGTGTGCTTTGTGGTGTTTTGCCTTTACAGACACCATTCAAGGCATCATGGAGCATGTGTTCTTTCCTACCATGTTCAGAAACGGCACAGGGGACAATCAAGAAAAGCAGGCTCATGCTTCTGGCCTCACCTTATTTGAATCCTATGTGATGATCCTCAGGTGGATGCTTACCTTGTGAGCTAGGCATGTTTCTGAAACTTCTTGATTCATTCCAAAAGGCAACTCCACTGTCTGAAGAGAAGGACTGTTGTTTTCTCCAAGGGATTTGCTAACAGGTCTGATAAACAATCCAGACAAAGAATCCCACACTCTTCTTCTAGTAGCATCCATCAAACAGTGCTCAGCTCTGGGGAAAGATTGGAGCCACAGCTGTACATGCTACTTCTGGGCTTCTTCAAAGGTCATTTCCACCATCTTCGAAACTTGCTTTCTTCAACTGTCCAGCGTTGGAGGTATAGGCATACTTCAGCATTTCAGAAAATAAGATGTTCCAGATATTTGGGGCTACCTGCAGCATCTATCAGTAGATCTGCCAGACGACCAACACCTCTGAGTGGTGGTCCCACAGGGGCTGAGCTCTAAAAGCATTGGGCTGCTGGCCTCTGTCCTGGCCTTCATAGGGGCAGCTGTGCACACTCAGATTATCAGTGTTGCTGAGAGGAGCTGCCTTCGCTGCTTACTGCTGTAGTCGTGGGTCTCAGAGGAGTCCTTCTGGCTGATCCTGCAGGATATTTTCTTACCCTCTCCATTTTAGAGTGTCAGTTTCACACTCACTGTTGTGTTCTGTCTTGTTAGAGGGTTGCTGAGGGTGTGAGAGCAGATAGCACCCGGACTCCCTTACGGCTGCCAGGTGCCATTTGACCTCATCTTTTGAGGTGCAAGAGAAAGGGATGCTAGACTTCTTCTGAAAGCAAAGTCTCAGCTGGACACAGTCAGTGGTCTTCTGACAAGATGTTCATTATTCTAACTTTAAAACAGTGAATATAAGCAATGGATTATGATTTATGTTTTATAAATGTTAATTATACTGCATATAAGCATTTGACTAATTCTGATGATGATATTATTTTCAAAACTCCTATAGAATAATCTCCTTTATATGTGGAGAAGAAAAGTATTCTAGGCTTGAGAAATAAAATATTCCTCAGTAGCCATCCAGCCACAATGATACCTGCAAATGGCTTGGTTTTGCCCAGCTTCTGAGCTTGCCCCATGGGCCATTTGACAACTACCTCATTAATGAAATCATTTCTCAGTGCTTTGAGTCATACTTATCTGCTGGAAAAGTAACAGCATCTCTGGCATTCCCTGTGACATTCCCTATCTGAACCATTCCTGTGCAGACTGAATGCTCAGCGATCTGAACTGTTAGGAGTGTGTGGCCTGGTGGATTCCACTCCTATAGGGTGAGTGTCATTAGGTTTTCTTGTTAGAACAATTAGATTTATAGACAGTCATTGCTAAGTCCATATAATTATTCCATGAGTGAAAACAGAAGACCTTTGTCCTGGAAGTACTGAAGCAAAGGACCTTTACATATTGATATATTCAGTGAAGTGGCATTTTGGAGATGACTGGGAGAAAAGCAGCGTGAGGGAGGAAGGGGGAGGTAAGGTCTATGGGTTGGAATTGGGATGGCAGAAACGGTTTGGGTCTAGAGTGCTTTTGAAAGGCCCACATGACTGGACTGGGCTTTGGAAATGCAGCCTATGGGGAAGTCTTCCTGTCATTGACATGTTGTTGCAGGGAGTGTTGGCCCTGGCCTCCCTTCTTCTCTCTCTCACTTTGCTGCTACACGGTAAGCAGCGGTTTGGTTCTATTGCCGCACCTTGCTCCTTGGTGAGGTACCTCACCACAGGCTGCAGAGCAGTGCATCTTGTCTGACCATGGACTGAGGCATAGAAACTGTAAGCCAGAATGATGATTTTGTTTTATAAGTTGCTGGCTTCAGGTGTTTGTAACAGTTATGAAAAGCTGACTAACTCAGCAACTTTGAGGGCTGTAATCAATCATGGAGGATTAAATGAAATAAAAGATCCTCCAACCAATAGCCTATGTGGGGAAGGGATCCTCTCTTGCCTGGAGTAGCTGTCCTTGGAAATGCAGGGTAGACTGCCATCCTAAAGTGAGCAACTAGCCAATTACACCACGTTCCATTCTTTAGATTACTCCACAAGGTATTTAAACAGCTGCCCTAGACACAGACCCACCCTTGAGGCTGTGTCCTCAAGAACACTGACCTCCTAGCAGGCTGTGGCAGAGTCAGTAAACTCTCTTTTGTAAATGTCCCCACAGTGATTATGACTTGGTGGTCCTATACTTTTAGCCACAGTTACTTAATTCTGCCAGTACAAATCAATGATTATAGATGTGTCCCAATAAAACTTTATTACCAAAATGAGCAAGAAGCAAGATTTGTCCTGCAGGCCACAGTTTGAAGACCTCTGGCCTATAGGGCTAAAATAGTATATCTTTAGGACTTATAGTCTTATGTTTTTCATTAAGCTTGGTGACTAAACCTATATTCTTAGTGTTTGGCAGGCTCAGGCAGTAAAATCAAGAGGCCAGCATAGGCTACACACAAATATACTATCTCACGACAAAAACAAATAAAACACCCCAACTGGTTAATAAAACACACACACACACACACACACACACACACACACACACACACACACA
>CABHPH010158778.1:0-49378 GCA_902168325.1 Peromyscus nudipes
TTGCCTTGTTGACCGTATCCTTTGCTCTACAAAAGCTTTTCAGTTTATTCTTATTTCAACACAGATGTTCTAGTCTTCGTGTGTATCAGTTAACTTTCTACTAATATGACAAAATGCCACAACTAAGGCCACTTACTGAAGAAAGGGCTGTCTTGAGGTTTATAATTCCAGGAGGATGAGAGTAGATCACCATCACATTTGAAAGCACTGTAGGCAGAAAGTGCTGTGGCAGAAACAGCTGGACACTCTCATCACCAATGACAAACATCCAACAGAGAGAGCACACTGGAAATGGCATATGGCTTTCGAGACCACCAAAATCTCTCCCCAGTGACGCAGTTCATCCAGAAAGCCCATAACTCCTAAGCTGCCCAAATGTGCAACCAACTGGGGGCCAAGCATTCAAGTCTAGGACTGGGGAGACAATGCATTCAAACCACCAACTATGTAATCCTGTCCATATTACACGAAGTCATCTTTTGCTGTGGTTTTCAAACCTAAGTAAAAAGAGCACCACAGAAACATGATGGGTACACAATTTGGGGGATTTTTTGTTTCATTTTTCTTAAATGGTACAGAAAATTTAGTTCCTTTATTCTATAAACTGGCCTGACCTGATCTTTCAGAGTATCCCACATAAAAGAAAATTTATTCTTACAAACAGTGATCTTTGAGCTTTGCCTCAGTTAGGTTTCTATTGCTGTGAAGAGACACATGACCATAGTAGCACTTACAAAGAAAGCACTAACTGGGGTGGCTCGCTTACAGTTTCAGAGGTTCAGTCCATTATCAGCATGACGGGGAGCACGGCAGAGTGCAGGCAAACATGGTGCTGGAGCTGAGAGTCCTTACATCTTGCAGGCCATAGGAAGTTGACTGATAGTCACACTGAGGGAAGCTGGAGCAAAAGAGACCTCAAATCCCACCCCCATAGTGACACACTTCCTCCACCAAGGCCACACCTCCTAATAGTGCCACTCCCTTTGGGGACCATTTTCTTTCAAACCACCACGTTTCCTCATGTTTTTATACTTAGTTTTCAAATTGCAAATCTATCACCAAACTGTTTTTAAATTTTTTTTTATTACTTGCTTGTTTCAAATAGAAGCTCCTTCTTTACCATGTCAAAATCTTCTTCCTAGAACAAGGTATGGATATATTAGGAATCTTGTCCTGGTCTCATGAAACAGAGGACCTAGGATGCTTTGTTTTTTGACTGGAAGTTTGTTGTGCACAGCAATTTGATGTACAGCATGAGCATGAAGAAAGTCTCATTACCAAGAGACTGAAAATCAGAAAGAAGGACTCCTTCCACTTTACTCTGTCCGCCGAGTGTCATGTGCCTACACTTGGGCAATGTGAACTCTGACAAGAATAGCCCAGGGAATAAAAAGCTTTGTTTTTGAACTGAAATGCTTCTTGTGACTAGATAATAAGAATAAAATTTGTTCCATCACTCAGGAGGCTGAGGCAAGTGAATCACTAAATATCCAAGGCTAGCCTTCATTATATAGAAAGTTCAAGACACAGTAAACTAAAACTAACAGTAAAACTGTTTCAAAAACACTAAAAATAATTTTGATGTGGATTATCTGGCCTTCCTGCTAAAAGAAGTTACCTAGTTGTCTAGGAACACCCATTAGGTGCCCACATAAATCATCCCCAAATAAGATTTTTGGTGAAATGTGCTCAGTATCAAGAGTCCCAGTTCTCTTTAAGATGGCTATTGGAGTAAAATCATCTTCTTTGAATGAACACATTGCATCTCAAGTTAGCTGGACTGTCATGGGGCATGGTCTAGTAACATTCACGACCCCAGAAGAAACAATTACAACTTTTTGTTCTTAGCTTCATTCATACTCTAAAGAATGTTCTTGTTTCTTCTTCCCATGGTAGAATCCCATATTACATCCCCTTTCAGAACAATGAAGGCCTAATGATAAGTTCTAATTCACGACGTCTTACCCTTGCTATGACCATACTGTACAAAGGTGTCTATACATCTTTCTGTGAATGCCTGATGTGGAAAGACCCCCCCCCATATCTTCTAAGTAACCATTCTATGAACTGAGCTACAACCCTAGACCCACTTACCTCTATACTCTAACATTGCAGTTGACCCAGATTCCCTGAAAACCCCAGTGAGACACAAGTAAGAAAAATAAAGGTGCAGCTTACAGCAAACAACTCACAGAAGCCAAACTATGCCTCTTGTAACTCCTAAACTTGTCACCTTCCACATGGAGGTTTTTATGTTCTTGGAGAAATCTCCTTCCAGAATTCCAAATCTGACCCCGGGCAACTGTCTCCAGCTCTGACAATTCCTTCAAGTTGTACAACACGCCCGCTCTTTTGCAAGGTGAAGTCTGAAAGTGGGAGACTGGGAACACTGAATTCCCCACAGAGCCATTCATCTGCCTTCTCTTGCTTTATTTTGAAAAGTTCCTTGTGAAGGGACTGCCTCTGAGCTTTCTGTCAGCTGTTTTTCCCTCAGTGCATTAAATTATGTGGAACAATTCTTCGTATGACCAGTAACAACAAATGAGGAGTACTTGTGAAAGTACAACATATGAGTTCCACATTTAGGGAAGATTTTTCTGTGTGAAACTTTGATGTTTGGCTGCTCATGTGGTAAGGGAATGTAGAAAATGACAGCATTCCTTTTGGTCATTAGAATTTAAACATTCTTGCTTAATATTTACATACTTCTATAAAATGTCTCTTTTGACATACCAGGGCTCTAAAACCAATGGAAGCTTCAATTACACCAATGAAAGATCTAATATGCTGAAAATGTAAGAGAAAGCCAAAATAATACAATCAAACACCATCCATGTATCTGAGCCACCACAGAGAAAAGAAGTCTCAACATAAACAGAGTTTCCAATATTTTTCTCCTTAATGGACTTTAATCGACATATGAATTTGCAAAAGTTGATTTGTCTGAGGCTCATGACGGCCTTTTTAGAAATTACTTTGTGGAATGTTGTAGTGAAACACCATGTCTACTCATGTCATTCAAAACTTTAAGACAGTTGAGTTTCAGAGAAAGTTTCCATAACCATGGCTTGTGTTTGCTTCAGCCAAATCTCTTACAATCGTGTTAGGGGAAATATCTTTCTTTCATTGGAAACCAAAGTAATACTCTGAAGTATGTGTCAGTATTTACAACATCCTAGATCAGCCCTGTAGACAGAAATAGCTTCCTGTAGAGTTCTTTTCCTGCTGATACACTCTTGAATTGTAACTCAGAACTAGTTTTCAATGCTTCTAAATTGAAATCTTTTTTATTATTGAAAATAGGTTCATCTCTCATACAACACATCCTGACCATTTTCCCCTCCCTCCACCCCAGCTCTCCACTACTTTCCTCTTCCCCAGATCCATTCCCCCTCCAATTTTTAATTCATTCCTTACATGCAATTCTCACCCAGCCTTCTTGTCATGTAAGCAACAACCTTTCTCTATGATTCCAAAGCTCTTAGTATCAGAACAAAATAGAAATACAGTATTGTCCTAATTTATTTTAATCCTTTCTGGTGATTTATTATGTAGGACACTGAACACCCTTCAGAGAACATGAATCGACAACACAGTATATTCAACTTGCCACTTACTCACTTTAGTCTGTATTTCTGTAGATGCAGTATCTGCTGATACTTTAAAGTTCTCAGAGTCTTAGAGAGTTCTTTCATAGACCTTCCACTCTGTGGCTTTTCATTTACAGAAAATTCCATTTCCTGTGGGGAAATGTTGGTAGCAATTTGATCTGTCAACCCTGTAGATGTCTTCTCTGTGAACACCTTTATTAATGAAATGTTCCCAATAATCATGTCACATTTTAGTATGCTGCTTTATACTGCTTAAGGATGGGGTTGACCTGAGTGAGGAAAAAAGTAAAGAAAAAAAAAAAAAAGGAAAGAGAGTTATTGCACAAGAAATAGTCCAGTGACTACTGGATTTGTCTGAAAATGAAATGAAAAGGTACAGATTAAGCAAGCTGATACATTTTCCTATTAGTCTCATTTATTAACCTTATAGCCAACTGTTTACCCTGCTGGTTAGCACTTACAAAGGTAACTCTGATCTCATGAATATCAGCACTTGCTCCCCAGTGTTCTCAGCTTTCACACAGATACCTTTCTTGTCCAGATCTTCAAAGCAAAGAAAAGAAGAAAGAGAAAGGAAAAAAAAGTATCCCATGGGAGATGACAACATCCTCCACAGGGAGCCCCTCTTGAGATGTGCTGATTGTAAGAACATGCCCAGAAGGGGTTCAGCACACAGTAATCCACTCTGAATGTGCTTGGAACCTTCTGTGCATGGTGAGCCAAAGGTCAGCCCGATGTCAATGGAGAAGAGAAAAGAATCCATATTCTGCATTTTGGCAAAGAAGTTAATTAATTGTCAGCTCTAATTTCTCAATTATCAAACAGCAGCAAATCCATTCATTCCTTAGGATTTATTCATATTGCCAGCTGCATAGCAACAGAGACAATTATTTACCTACATATAGTTGTTATTCTAATTTTGTTATTTCAAATGTTAACAAAATAAAAACTGCCAGCCTTAAAGAATGATAATAGACTTTATAGTATTCCAAATAATCTCGTAACAGCAAATATTTCTAGAATAATTTACCAACTTTGTAGTCACCTTATAATACAATCAAATGGAACCATATTCTCATGCCATTTGTTGTTATTCCCAGTCTATTTAGTGTTAGACGTTTTTTATTACTGAAGGTCTGCCAGTACATAGCAGAGGAACAGCCCTTTATAGACAAATGTACTCACACGAGACAAATGAAACTAACCAGTAAATTCAAATTACATTGCTTTCCCAACTGATTAAGTCATTAAAACCATTTTAAGCTGCAGATTACCCATGTGTTTATTTTTCTCCTCTATTCCACATGTCACCTCCTTAATCCAAACTTGCTTCATCTCCAGTCTTGTGGCAGTTGCCTCCTACAGAGACTGCCTCCTTCCTCTTATCCCATCTAATAATCGGCACTGCACTGAGCAGTCCATTTTCCTACTGGAACATTTATGATAGTTATTCCATCAAAGGCTGGGTGAAAGTAGCATGTAAGGAACAACAAACAAGACAAAAACGTAGCATTTGAATACCTTTTCATGTTTTTCTAATTATCCCATTCTGCTTACCTACTCCTTCAAAACCTCTACCATACACAGCCCTCACTCTACCATGGTCCATATGCTCCTAGCTCCTTTCAGTTACTCCACACAATCTTGTAAAAGGCATTAACTTATTCTTCTGTGCCACCAGACATGCGTTATATACTGAAAATGTCAGCTTCCATCTCACATTGAAAGTTGTTTCTCTCAGCCCAAATGTTATCACATTTCTGCTTGATAGCACAGGAATATAGTCTACTAATACTGTGTCCACCCCAAAGACAATATTTGCTTAAAGATCCATGACTCTGATAGTCTCCAGTTTAGTCAAATAAAGGAGCCTACATTAAGTCCTTTTAAGGACTTAGAAAAATTATTAAAGTATACTGATTAAAAGCACAAAAGAATATAGCAAACTAATATTTCATATTCTTCCTTGACAGTCTATTCTGAAATACCAGCATTATTGGGTTAAGAAATATTATTATCTTTTAATACCTTCAATAACATTGATTAGCATATTTATTATAATTCCTCCAAGGGAAGCTTTGGTAAATAAACCCAGGAGTTTTACTAACACTTTATTTACTTGATTGCAAATGAGCTCACATTGTCACTAATCTTCCGAAGGTTCTCTGGATGAATTCAGATGGAAATCTGTTCGATGTTGTTGTTTGTTTGTTTGTTTTCCTTTTATCATGAAGAAACAAAGAGTAGCTTCCTTAGTATGCAGCAAGGGCTGGGGTCCTCTACTCCCAAAGTTACAGCTCTGGTCTTAACAGGGACAGTGTGACAGTGGCTCATGGCTACAAACATGCAAAGCAGCTAGGAATATTCGTCCTCTGACCTCACCACATCCACACTTCTTCCCACCCTCACCACTCTGCAGTTCTGGCGTCTCAGCTTCCTATAGTCTCGCTACTCAGCCTCTTTCTTAAATTCTTCAGTCACAATGCAGCTGCCTCTGGGAAAACCTACACTTGACAGACTCAGGAGTTTTGTGCTCTTCATGTTACCAACTCATCCCTCTCTGTGTGTGCCAAAGATCACAAGTAGGCAATAGAATACCAAATGAAGATTCACATGATCCTGAACTAAAGTCCTGGATGAAGATCTTCCAAACTGCTCTAAGGAATGACAAGATCACGGTAAGGTCACTGTCACAAGCAGGGCAAGTACCACTTGTAGACCAGATGGAGAACTGCTCCAAATAAGGTCTGTAGCAGCTGTGGATGTAGTTATCTGAAACAGTTACATATGGCATCACCCAAGTGTCATCTGAAGTTGTTATGACAAGAGGAAAGCCTGACACAACCATGTATAGCACACCTTAAACTGCAGAGACTGAAGTAGCTACTCCCTGGGCAAACTCCTGTTGGAAGATCAGCCACGCCATTTTTGCGGTTCCTGTAACTGGAACAAAATCCTCCGGGAGAGTTGGTGGCTGTTTCAAAGTATACTACAGTCATAATAACTGGATCAGAATCTCTCTCAGCAGCCATGTGATGTTTAAAACACCAGGACTGTCAAGATGTCAGGAATTACTGGAGAAGCAGCTATTTTCTTGACAACTTCCAGTGTATGGGATACGGCTGGCGTGAAAATACTTGCTGCTAATGCCCTTGAAAGACCTTAAGTATCTGCAGCAATGTGTTCACAGGCCCTCTCCCTCCCCTCAACTAGGAGAAAACAGTAACAGTCCTCACCTGGCCTTCATCTCTTACTCACTGATTTCCCTAACTAGGCAACTGACGAAAATGGGTGGAGGGGAGAGCTCTGTCAGCTGTCAATCACTCAGCTGAATTGCATGTCCCTAACAGTATAAGCCAATAAAGGGAAAAGAAGATTGAAAAGTGCTTGCAATAAAGACTTAGCTTGCCATGAGCATTCTTCCTTTAAAAAGCATATCTAACAATACTTAAGCCCAAGCCTTTACCTTTACAGAGTTGGGTCTTCTGTCTAAAGATGATCAAACATCTTTTGTCTAAGAGGGCATTTTAAACTAATTCATTATAGCATTTTTAGCTATATTAAAGCACTAAGAGTTTGCACATTTTTTAAAAAGTAAATAACATCTTACATCAACCATAAGAACATTTATTGATTTTAAGATTCAGCATCCCACTCTTCACAAAATATAAACTTTATCTTCTTGGAAATGAACTAAAACATTGAAAGAAAACATCTGCCTTTTTCCTCGTAGAACTGTACCACATTTTCCCTTCAATTAAAACAATTAGTGCAATCTATTAATATAGAAAGGTCAAAGTATAGTAATTGTGGCTGCTCTCTACCTTGGTCAGAGGAGCTTTTGTAAAGTGATGGTGGTCTGCTCAGACACAATTAATTGTTCCTAATGATGAGAATAATTGTTGAGTGATCAGAAAATGGGACATGTACACCAACCCCTCCCTCATGGAACATTCTAGAAGAGAGGGCAGAAAAATCACAAGATCCAGAGGACAGAAAGGAGTGCTGTGGAGCAACGTCTTCTAAACTCTATGTGGTCACTGCAATCATGAGCATTCAGTAGCTGTGGTTACCTGGACAAGACACACACACACACACACACACACACACACACACACACACACACGAGAGAGAGAGAGAGAGAGAGAGAGAGAGAGAGAGAGAGACAAACAGACAGAGAGACAGAGAGACAGAGACAGAGACAGACAGAGACAGAAACAGAAACAGAGACAGAGAGACATTAAAATAGGAGAGGACTAGTTGGAAAGAAGAAGGGATCAGCAGCAGGAAGGGAGAAAAGAAGGTAGCAGAGGTGAATGTGATCACAATACAGTGTGCACTTGTCTGAGGTTTTCACAAATGACTATAAACTGAAAGCTGTGATGACTTCACAAGACTGTGAATATATTGCACTAAAAAACACTTGATTATAAAAAATGAGCACACTATATGTTACATAAATTACTTGTCAATAAAGAAGTTCTTCTTTAAAAAGAATTTCTTCTTTAATTGGCTCTTCACTTATATTAATTTTTAAAATTCCTTTGAATTTATAACTTATTTATAATTTACAAGATTCATAAAGTTCTCCAGATTTACATAATTAATAATATATAATCTTTGCCACATTCTCCTACATATACAACAGACATCATTTTTTATAACTTCAAGAGTTAAAAATCTGAGAAGTATTTGAAAGTTCCTTTAAGAAGGGTGGTTAGAAATCTTGGTTACTGGTTTTTTTTGAAGAGGTAAACCTCTGAAATGCTTATAGGGTAAAAATAAAATAAATTAAATTCTAAGAAACACAATCAATATTAAACAATTAAGCCTGGATTTTTTTAAAAGGCATTATACAGTCTAGCAGTTTCAACCAGTAACGAAAGTCAGTGACAGTGCGAAGTAGCAAACAAAATTAGTTCCATTTGCTGTTTGATTTCATTAGCATACCCCAATTGATTTTGTAAATCAAACTTCCTTGTGTCACTCCTTAAGTGGTGCACATTTAAATGATTATGCGTACCCAAAACCTTCTTCAAATGCATAGACTCTGAGTTTCCTTCACCTTGAAAGGCTTTTCCTTGTTTTTGTAATTTAAAGAAAAAAAATTAGATTGAGAATTTTAAATAAGTGTGCATATTACTTATTTACTTAAATGAAAGAAGTCTAAAATCATACAGAATGTAAGAGTTTATCAGAGGGATATCAGTATGCTATCTTCAAAACTTGCACAAATATAAGTAAGAGAATTTGAGAAGAAAACCAAACTTCTTCTCAAGTTAGCTTTAAATTAAAAGTATAAGCTGGACCAAAGGTAATGTGAAATGATGCTAGTGTTGTGCCTAAGCTAACACTTATGCTCACCATCAAGTCACAATCACAAAATATGTAAGAGAACATGAAGCTTCCTCTCTGATTACACTGAAGTTTTTCAAAAGAAGTTTTATATATAAAATATATATAAATCACACATGTATTACATAGTCATAATATATTACATATAGAGGCATATACTAAAACAGCCTATTAATATAGAAAATGTAGACAAATGAAACAAGACATAAGTAAATAAGCAAAAGTAAAGATAAAGCTGCATTAAGTCAGAGCTGGAATCACTTATCATTAATCTGAAAAAGTAATTATACACTATATGTACACATCAGAGAATGGATTTAGAGCATACTAGTGTTTAAGCAGAAAACTCACCTTTCCCTCAAAAACAGATAAAAACAAATTTTATTATGATTTTCTAGAAAAAGGCTATCCCTCATTTCTAATGATTTTGTACTTTAAGCAGTTCAAAATGCATATTTTAATCACACAAAGTGGCAAAATTCATAGATGTTTCATAACAGTACATTTTGTATGATTCAGTTATTATCAACCTCACACAAACTATACAGTAATACACTGTAAACTGGAAATATGTTTTATTTCTGATCTATGAATATTGGTTCATAATCTCATTTATAGTCTATTTGAAATATTGTCATCACTTTTAAAGAATCACAAAAGCCTTTCAAAGATTATTTGATAGTATAGTTCAACCTGAAAAAAAAAATTATAGGTGGACAAAATAAAGGATCACAAACCAAGAGTAACTTGACCAGGTAAGTCAACTCATCCACTTTGACATTAGAATTCAAAGTTAAAAATCATTGAAAAAAATATCAATCCCAACAAAAGTATAAAATAGAACAAGCAGCCATATCCACAGTATGAAACTTAACATGACATATGCTATGGGATTGGAACATGAGGGATCAGGTGAGGGGATGATTAAGGGGTGAGAGCCATGAAAGAGACAACTAGAAAGGGTAATCTACAAGGATGACCCCACCGAAGACTCCTAGCAATAGGGGATATATAACATGAACTGGCCATCTCTGGGTAAGACTTCCAGTGGCGGGATTGGGACACCAACCCAGACACATGACCTTCAACCTATAGTCTGTCCTGCCTATGGGTTGTGTTGGGGTAATGGTGGAACAGAAATTGTGGGAGTGGCCAACCAATGACTGGTCCAGCCTGAGACCCATGTCACAAGAATAAGCTCACCCTCTGATGCTGCCTGGAGCACCAGGACCAGAGACTGAGTGGCCCAGAGTTCTAGGATAGTACCAAACATGACTGGAGGAAATAAAAAAATGTCAATGTAATGATGCCTAACAATATTCTGCTATACTCATAGATCGGCGCCTAGCCCAATTGCCAGCTGAGAGGCTTCAACCAGCAACTGATGGAAACAGATGCAGAAACCCACAGCCAAACATTAGGCAGAGCTCAGGTCATCCTACTGAAGATAGGGAGGAAGGATTGTAGGAGCCAGAGGGCTCAGGGAAACCCCCAACAAACCTGTGCTCATTGGAGCTCCCAGAGACTGAACCCACAGCCAGGTAGCCTGCATGGGCCTGACCTGGGCCCTCTGCATGTACGTGAAGTCTGATCTTTTTGTGGGACTCCTAACGGTGGAATCAGGGGCTGTATCTAATTCTTATGCTGGCTTTTGTTATCCTATTCCTCATACTGGGTCGTCTTGCCCAGCCTTAATAAAAAAGGGAGTGCTTAGTCTTACTGCAACTTGATATGCCCTGCTTTGTTGACGTCCATGGGAGGCCTGTCCTTTTCTGAATAGAAACTGAGGAAGAGTGGATGGAGGGGCAGACAGGAAGCAGGGAACTGGGAAGAGAGAAGGGAGGGGAAACTGCAGTCAGGATGTAAAATGAATAAATAATTGTTAAAAGTAGATATTACATTTTATAATAATACATTACCTTAAAACAGCTTTGCAGTCAAATATTCCTGTAATTATTAGAAGTGTGTGAAATCTGACCTCTCTCACTGAGTACATGTGGGGGTATTGTGTTCCCCAAAATATTGTGCACACTAATAAACTTATCTGGGGTCAGAGACAGAACAGCCACAATGTTAAACATGAGGTTAGGTAGTAGTAGCACACACCTTTAATCCTAGCATTCCAGAGACAGAAATCCCTCTGGATCTCTGTGAGTTCAAGGCCACATTAGAAACGGCCAAGCATGGTGACACAGCCTTTAATCCCAGAAAGCAAGCCTTAATCCCAGGGAGTGGTGGTAGAAAGCAGAAAGGTATATAAGGCATGAGGACCAGAAACTCAAGGCATTTGGCCTGGAGAAGCATTTGGCCTGGTTAAGCATTTAGGCTTTCAAGAAGCAGCAGTTCAGCAGAGGCCCATTCGGAGATGAGGACTCAGCGGCCTCCAGTCTGAGGAAGCAAGACCAGCTGAGGATCCAGTGAGGTGAGATAGCTGTGGCTTATTCTGTCTCTCTGACCTTCCAGTGTTCACCCCAATAACTGGCCTCAGGTTTGATTTTATTAATAAGAACTTTTAAGATTCTGCTACAAGTACATTTATTATTTATTTTCCATTCTGTATGCTCAAGAAGTTTTTGTGCAAACTATTCAATCAAATTTTGTGTCTAAAGCTCTTAATCTCTAATCAGTTTTAATGATCACAATGACAACAGATTAGCCACAATGGCAAATCTTCAAATTCAAATGTCTGATGCTTTGTGATCAAAATGTCTCTCTGTTACAGTACTACTCTAATATGAAAGATGTTATCACATTAAGCTCAATCTATAGAAGTATAGAAGGATAATAATGATTATCACTCATGTTTAAGAAAGATTTATCAAAATGGCAAAATAAAATTCATATTTCAAATGTTAGTATAAATGTAATCAAAATTTGAACACTTTGACTGGATTTGCCTGTCTAATAGAGTCACACTTCTGTTGCATTCATAGTAAGGTTAAATAGAAATCAATGTTGCAGAAATATTTTAATAAATAAATGAATAAACTCCAACTTGATGAAAATAAGAAAAGAAAGGACTGGGAATTACATTCAAGCATTTGAATGGTTAGTTCCCCTCATGGCTGAAAGAGCCTGGAGCGAGGGTAGTAAGTAAACACACTGATGTTATTCTTAACTTAGCCTGTCCCTGTGGACTTCCACAAGAGCCAGGCAGAGCGCTTTAAGACAAATACTGGAAAACAATGGGAAATTATCCTCTTTATGCTTCTTAAATTAAAGCTTTCTTTGTCTGAAAGATACCTTTTCAAAACCAAACCAATTATGTCACCTGGAGTATGCAATTACAGATCTATTCTTTTTGGTGAAGTCTGCAAAATGTCTCTGTGATTTTTTGATCAGAATGTTTAACAGTTGTATATTGTTGGATTCTTAAAATGAGATATCCTTAAGCCTCAGAAGTGAGTAAAGTTAAATCTTGTTCATTCTCAGTCCAGCCTAATCCAAGTGAAAGAGAAGAGATATCAACAAGAAATGGAGCTCTCATGTGCGTTTCTCATTTTGTGTAGCAGAGACAGTTTCTAGTGATATACCGAGGAGACAGACTTTGTTTGAAGAGCTTTAAAAGACATCTAATTTAATCTTATAATTACTCAAAGTAGGTACTATTATTTTTGTTCCTGATTTATAGATGAATAAAGCGGGGTATAGAGAGGTAATTGACCAAGATCATAAAACTAATGAATAACTGATTGTGGATTTGACATAAGCAGTATATCTCTAGAGCCCATGAACCTAGAAACTGCACAGCTCTGTTTCTCAAAGGAAATCCTGCAGGTAGTTAGGGAAATTAAAACATCAAGCTACACATGAGTATAAACACAAACCATCAGATCACAGAATGACATAAAAATCATGTAGCAATTTATTTCTTCCTTTTAAAGATATTTACTGCACCTATCTAAGATTATAAATACTTTGCATTTTACATAAAAAATCTAAATTTTAACATGAAAATCATGTCTTATTTTGTAACTTCTAAAATCTCATACCTTTAAAAGTTTTAAACATTCATTGAGTGTAAGAATGAGAGTACACAAATTTTATCTCTTGCATGAAAATTTTGAGAAAAGGAAAATGTAGTTAACAGAATGGATGCCTACTCTGGATTTTAAATCTCTATGTAACAACCCAGTGAGCTTGCCAGAAAATTAGAAACATATATGAACTTTCAACACAAAACTGAACATACAGCTTCAATCTACCATTAATTGATTTTTGATGTTCTATCATTTCAATCACTTATAGCCTACTTTATTTAAGATTCAATATAGCATTTCTATAGCCTCTCAAATTGAAAAAAAAATTAAAAAATATGTTTATAAGCCAGAGAATTTATTCACTGATCAAAACTTTACCATTTTTTTTTTCATGGAAATATAGGACAAGGTTTGAGACAGAAATCAAAATGACCCAGAACACAACAATGAAAAATAACCAGCACAATGACATCAGAGTCTGTTTTTCCCAGTGAGAGAGGTGTCTCAGGAACAAGAGGAAATAACACTAGAGAACCCCAGAGACTGAAAGCCGAGCTAGAGTTGACAACCTCAATTGAGAGATAGTTAATGTTACAGACAATAATTCAATGGAAAAGAGGAGAGAAAAATGGCAAAGCCTGAGGCTGGAATCTCCAGTGGCAACTAAGCTCCATGTGTGGGGATGTGAGTGGTACTCAGTGGAAAGGAAGGACCTGAAAAAGAATTCAATGGAATACTAAAGGAGATCATTTTAAAGAAAACAAGTGAACAATTGTAGACAAAATCTGAGCATAGAGCAAGGTGATGTGCATATAACCTCAACCATTAACTGAGAAGTTATTGGTCTTTGATACCTATGGGAGGAGAGTCAGCTTCCTTTAATGATGTGACCTCCAAGACAATGACCACACCTAAGGGCAAGCCTCTGTCCTGAGAGTAGCTAGGCAACACACACTGCACTCCTCTGGGAAAGAAGAAGCAGAAGAGGAAGCAACCTCAAAGAGGTACAGGAAGGGATGCCGGGAGAGGAGCTGGGGAGTTAATATGCTCCAAGTACATTGTATGAAATTCTCAAAGAATTAATAAAATATCACAGAATAAAGAAATAGAACAACACATGCCTTGTAATATGATTGACTGCTCGGTGATAATAAAAGTGGAACAAAGTCTTTGGTTTGGGCGATTTGTCTTAGTAATCACAGAACCATTTTATTTAAATCCAAAAAAGCTAAAACAAGGTTGGTAAGTAATCAAAATTGTAAGAAAACTGAGAAGGAACAAAATATACCTAAAGATTATTTTTAAAAGACATTTTAAAGTAAAGAGCAAGATAGTGAATATAATGTAGTCCACGCAGAAGTTTGCAACATCCTGGTTTTGGAAACCATTAAACACCGTTATAACTCTTCAAAAAAGAGTCTCTACTTGAACCAAAAATTAAATAAGCAAACAAGGTGTGAACATTCTTGAGGAGGAATATTTGTAATTTTCTGAATACCCTGAATAATTTACCTATGGGACATTTTAATACTAAAATGCTCATTGAAATACCTTACATTTATATAGCACTTCATGT
Organism: Peromyscus nudipes; assembly: GCA_902168325.1. Classification (NCBI taxonomy): domain Eukaryota; kingdom Metazoa; phylum Chordata; class Mammalia; order Rodentia; family Cricetidae; genus Peromyscus; species Peromyscus nudipes. Next base: position 14,523 of record CABHPH010158778.1, read on the forward strand.
TTTCCAAAGAGATGGCCTAGTCTTCAAAATATATTCTAAATAATAACTTTATAACTAAGAAAAATGCTGTACTTTCCTTTCAAATTCTGAGCCAGGCGGTGGTGGCACATGCCTTTAATCCCAGCACTCAGGAGGCAGAGACAGGTGGATCTCTGTAAATTTGAGGCCAGCCTGCTCTACAGAGTGAGATTCAGGATAGGCACCAAAACTACACAGAAAAACTCTGTCTCGAAAAACTAAATATATATATATGTTTGCTGAATGATCATAGGCTATATTATATTATAGAGTTAGTGGCATTGCCTAGGAGCACATAGGCATTTGACTTCCAGGCTTAATAGTCTCTCCAATAATATCAGTAAGAGGTCTATTCTTTCAAGTTTTAGGGGCTAGCACTTGAACTTAATCGTCCTGATCACCTGATGCATATAAATAGAGCTAGATACCCTACTGCTGCTAAGATATCTGGGACTACAAACTTTTTTTCTTGCAGTCATTGGCTACTCAATTCACACTCCTTCCTTAGTTATAATCGTCTCTCTCAAGACTCTTAGTGAAGCTAATATGGCAATGTTTGCTTTAGAACAAAATTAAATAGAGAAGCTATTTGTGTGTGATAAATTCACAATTATGATTCAAAAACAAACAGCTCTACAATTACAAAATCTCAGTCATTATTATTGTTTTTACTGAGATAAACACTCTACAAAAATTAGTATTAATGGACTTATAATGTTACAGTTGATGCATGAGTACATATTTTACCTGTATGTGCGTATACATCAAGTACTTGCCTGTGCATAAAGGAACTATACCTCATGTTTAGTGAGATAACCAAGGGGGGCAATAACTCCCTTTCTGTCCTAATTACACAAAACCAAGAAGTAAAACAGGCTGTTCTTTGCACTTTTTTTTCAGCTTAAGGAAATACTTCTTGAGTGATTTTCCCTTGCAATGCTTAAACTATTGGATGAGTTAGTAATATGTTTCAAAGTAAAGGGCAGAGAGAAGTTTGTACATAGATAAATCTGGAGAAATAAGCAATTATAGCTTAGATATGAAGATATAACAATTATAGCCCAGATATGAAGTGTCATTTCAAAATACAATGTGAACTCAGGCTTTCTGGATCATTATCACTAACCAGGGTAAAATAATGACCCTTGTAAACATCCAGTGCCAATGATGCTCTAACAAAATATTATTCCAAGATATCTAGTGATTGTTAAATTAACCTTCATGGGGAAAATGTCTATATGTATACTTCACCAAAGATGGAGGAAACATAAACTAGACTATATACTACCATAGTGACAAGGTACATAAAATCTTACTGGACAGTGATTTGTGCTTCAGCAGCTTTACAAATCATCCTTTTGGGGAAATATTGGAAAAATACACAGAGAACTTATTAATCATTTAAAAATATAGCAGTTCTACATCTCCTAGCCTAAACTGTGTGCAAAGTGGTCAGCTAGTAAAAAGGTATTTATCCATGGGATAATTTTATTTTTAAAAATTATCATTCCTGAACAATGTCTCCTGTATATACAGACAATGTCCATGAGGAACATGAAGAATATAAGAGTCTTGTCTAGAAATAAAGGTTATGCAAATAAGAAATGTTTTGCTTTTGACACTAATCGCAATTTAAAATAAATTGATGGTCATAGTAATATCGAATAGCAGGCTTTTATTATTTATGATACTCAGATATCTATATTTACTTCTTGTTCCTGAAGACTGGAATTTTTTCATGCTTCTTCATTCCTATCATTTCTGCCAATCAGATTCTACTCCAGTGCTACTGGTTCACAAAGATGTCAAGCTGTTATTTAACTTTCCATTTAATATTTGTGTGGCTAATTTGGAATGATGAGAATGTCCTTGTTATTATATAAATGAATAATTCATTGCAGACTGTAGAAGACAATATTTTTCATGAACGCAGGCAAGTTAAATTAAACAGGAAAGACTGATGTCCACAAAGCTACTTGTTAAAAATCTAAACACAAAATGAAGATAAAGTTAATTTTGAAAATATAATTAGCTAAAAATAGGGAGATTAGACACACACACACACGCACACATACATATGCATACACAACTACTACACACCACCTCTTGAATTCCAGTTTGAGTATTATACACACACACACACACACACACACACACACACACGTCATGACAGCTCACGAGTCTCATGTCTAAGCATTCAAAGTTTTATTATATCACTATAACTTTATGGCCAGTATATTAACAATTGCTTCATCCCTCAAAACTTTATAACTGAATTTGGTTTCTCATCTCTGCTTCAGAATTACTAACTCTCTCCATATTGTAATCCATGTCCTCTCCAATACAAATTTATTTTTATTAAAAGAGGAGTCAGTAGCTTGAAATTAGCTTTCGACACTGATCTGACTCTTTGAACAGTATTATATTATTTGGAGCTTGGAAAATAATGGTGACATAGCTAACGATTATAGCCATGAGGAAGCAAACCAGGAAAACACTATATAAATCTTTGTGTTATGCACAGCATCCTATTGAAACATTGGCCTAACACTTGAACTAAGATCCACTTCAAAGTCCTAGTATTTTTGCACTGCTGGGTTATTTTTGATTAGTTATACTTTCAGATCAAACATTATAGGTTAAATAATTACATTTATTCTCTAATATCCCACAAAAATTACAGGAAAGAAGAATTCTTTAAAAGTCAAGAGTCGAGTAGACAAAGGAGATAAAAGACAATACATACGAGAAGTACATGAGTGGAAGGTGATTGTCAGAGAGGGGAACTAATATGACAGACAGGAAACCGCAATTCCTTCTGGAAATCTCAGAAAAGATTAAAGTCAAAGTGTGGATAAGGATTTAAAGGAAGATAATTAGTTGAAAACCATGAAAAGGTTTAAAACTTTAAATATTTTCAACTAAATCTTTTCCTGCAACTTTCCCATTTAAGCAATTATCTTGTCTAAGCCTAGCCAAAGGCAGGGAAATGCCTCTGGTTTTAGAAAAATGGCAGAAAAAAAATCTAGTCTTGGGGACATGGTCAAATCTTTCTGCATACTGTCATAGATTCACTGATTGGTTTTATATGTTTTTTGTCAGATTTTTATGTGATACAATTGGCAGATAAAAATTGAATACATTAAATACACAGCATGATAATCTGATAAATGGATACACTGTAAAATTATTATCAAAATCAAGTCTTTCACTCATCTGATAATATTGGGATGACCTTAGCTTTCCTGTATTCTGATTTTCACAGTGCATCTTTCTCATTCTTTGAGTTTCAGACTATTCATTTTTATACTTGAATTTACAGAGTTTCAATTATGGAGAACATTTGATTGAACTATATCCTTTATTCAAATTTAATCTGACTATTTAATTGGATACAAATTCACTTATATTTATTATTATCAATACAGTGGCTTTACACTTGCCATTTTACATTTGTTTTTTGTTTGTTTTGCCTTATACATCATTACTTTTTATTGTCTTCCTTTAATTGGATACCATAATGCCTTTAGTAATTTTAGTTAATTTTTAATTGTACTTTGTTTCCTTTAGGATTTAAAATATATACATTTTAATTTGTCAAAATATTCTGGAGAATTTTACTACCCTGATTCTATTTAAATATAAAGCTGTACAAAGAGAAAGCTATATCTCCTACATTTTGTGCAATTCTTTTCACAAATATTATATTCTTGTATCCTACAAACCCTATACCACAAAAACATAATTATTCCATGATTACCTATATTCAAAAAAAGATGAGAGAAGAAACCAGTGCAAGTATATATTTAGAGTTCATTATATTATTCTTACACCTTACTTTATCTGCTTCTCTTCATTTTTTTCCTCTGGATACTCATTAACATATGGTGCCATTTCCTTATTCCAATAAAGCTTTGCTCCCACCCACAGACTTCATGCTGTTTTTGTCAAATATATTACACTTCTATATGTTATAAGCTCAGCAAATAAAATTATGCATGTATTGTTTTCTGAAATCCCTCTTATATGTTTTAAAAAGACAGGAGAAAAGAATTTTAACTGGTATAATTAATGACTTACTTATTTTAATAAGACTCTTGTAGGTGTGTTAATTGAAGTGTTGTATGGTGTCACTTGTTTTCAACCTGTAGAGCTTCCTTTCCTTTTTAGTTTTATTTAGAAGAGATTACTGGCATCAAGTTCTCTCAGTTTTTGCTTATCCAGGAAAGTCCTTATGTCACCTCTAGTTGAAAAAGATTTTTGCTGAATGCAAGTTTCATGGTTGCCTTGTTGAGTTCTGTTCTTTTTACTTTTAGCACTTAGAATTCATTATGTGTTGCTGTTTGTCATCCATAGCTTCAGAACAAAATAGCTGCTAATGTTGTGATCGCTTTCCTCTTACGACTTTCACCACTGACTAGTTCTATTTTAGGTATTGTGTTTAGATGTGACCATCTTTTTATCAGTTCTAAATTGGAGTTATCTCAGCTTCTTAAGTGTGTAGAGTGTAGTTATTCAAAAACGGGGGGGGGTGCTTCTAAGATGATAGAAGGTAAAGAATGGCCAATCTTTGGATATAAAGTTTGTCAAAAATGCGAACACTGGACAATGATGCTGGTCCACTCTTGTACTCAGGTAGCATGTGTTCTGAGAGCTTCTAATTTGCTTGACGCTGTTTTCACTTAACTAGGGTAAGGTTTGGCATGCTGTGGGTTACATTAGTGTTGTTCTACTGTAAGGTAAGGACATCAGCATTTTTCTTTTCTTTTTTTTTTAATGCCTATGAGACATATCTGCTCCTGGCAGCACCAATCTACTACAGAAAAGATGAAGTGCATTGAAAAAATCCTTATGGAGTTTACTTTCTTTGTGGCAAGGTAGCCACTGGGCAAGAAAATGCCCTTGCCTCAATTGCTTACAGTATGCTGTCCAAAGTGGACAAGCAGGACACAAAAGAAAGGACTTCAGAATCTTAACAAGACAAGGTAGGAAGGCCCTTCAGAAAATCCTGCTTCACAGATGAGTCTACCAGATATGCTAGGCCTATAGCCCAAAGATGGATGCCTCCATGTTGCAGAGAAATCTTGGGTGACTGTCCAGGCAGCCAGCTGTTTCTATCATTTCTCACATTTTTTTGGAAGTCGCTTGTTTGTACTTCCTGCTTACTTAGGTAATATTATTTCCTTCTCAGGTCTCTGAGGGAGTTGAAGATTGCATAGATATAATTACAGTTTTCCTTGTTAACAAATTCAGAAAAGAAACTCACTAAAGTTGTGTAAAGTGTATAAGTTTGAAAGACATCAAAAGACAGTATTCAGTTGGTAATACAAATTAGGATATAAAGTGAATTAGGTACAACATTTTGGACTTACCAAAATAGGATAAATAATGGAGTATTTTCTCTGAATCTGTCAAATGTTAATGGATTGGATATTGTTAATGTAATTCTTGACTGTATGTATTGTATATACTTATTGTACTTATTGTATGTAATTTTTCTTATATTAGTTATAATTTCATTTTTTATTATTTTGTACAAAAAAAGAAGGGAAAATGTGGTACTATATTGTGTACCCTAATAACCTTGCCTGAGGATCAGAGGACAGAGCCAACCACTAGATTATACATAGAGGTCAGGCAGTGGTGGCACACATCTTTAATCCCAACAAGTGAGCACACATACCTTTAATCCCAGGAAGTAATATGGCAAGGCAGAAAAAGGTATATAAGGCATGAGGAAACAGGAACTCACTCTTCTCAGGCTGAGAATTTTGTGGAGTTGAGAACTAGTGGCTGGCTTCTCTGCTTCTCTGATCTTTCAACTTTCACCCTGATATCTGGCTCTGGATTTTTTATTAAAAGACCATCTAGATTTGAACAACATTTCCCCTTTGGATACTCATTACCATATGGTGCTATTTCCTATGACTACAGGATTTCTTATTGTTGATATTTGCTTGTTAGCACTTTCATTTTCTTGAGACTATCCAAGTCTAGTTTAGGCTCTCCACAGTAAACAAAAGTCCTTCTTTAGAACCAGTAGAAGAATTTCTCGGCTGTTCTCTGAGAAGGAGTTATAGATAATCTTGCTTGTGAATATTTGACCTTCTTTGTCAAGGGAATGATGACTATTTCATCACATTTAATGAAATGGAAAGAGAATCATAGAAGACCAGAGACAGGAATATTAAAATTATGTATATTACCAGATGTTCTCATGGAGGGAACTTCAAAATAAATCCAGAGAAAATTGCAAAATAATAAGAAGGGAACTGGAGAGACAGGTCAGTGCATAATTTACCTGGCACATAAGTATAAGGAATCTGAATTTGCATAACTAGCACCCACAGAAAAGTCAGGCATATTATTACCTATGTAACCCCAGCTTTAGAGAGATTGGAGACACTCACATCTCCAGAGCTTCATTGGTCAACTAGCCAAGTTGAATTGATGAGGTCCAGATTCTTTAGAGACCCTGTCTCAAAATATAAAGGTAGAGAGTGATAAAGGAAAGCAGCCATTGTCAATCTCACCCTCCACACCAGGGAACATACGCACATGTGCATGTGAGCATACAAACATGTACATACTATATTCACATACACACAGACAATTTTCAAATTTAACACAACAAGATCAAATACAGACAAAACACAGAGTAAAGGTGTGAAGACATGAAGAAAAAATAGAATAGGCAATGATAATTAAAAAACAACCAAAGAAGAGTAAAGTAACCTAAAAAACTGATGTTATGATGTGATTTTAAATCAATATAAAGTGTGAAGAGCAAAGTGCATAAAATACTTTGACAGAATAAAATGCATATTAACTGATAAACAGCATACGAAAATACATATTAACTGATAAAATAAGAAAATCATAATAAAACAGTCCAGTCATTTAAATTTTATAATGCCTAGGAAAAATAGAAAAAAATTATAAACAATAAAATAATACAATAATATTTCCCTTAATGGAAAATATGTTCCCAATTTTTTTTAAAAATCTACTAAAATACTATAAAATAAATACTTAGTCACCATAAATCAGATGTTTATGTAAATTCTGAAATTACAGAAACTACAAAAAATAATTTCAGTAATAAAGACAAAAATAATATCCCATGAAAAACTGATTTAAAATTGACACAAAACATTTTAGTAGCAACGTTGCAGAGAAATGATTGCAGATCAGAGAAAGACACAAATGTTGACTTCTGGACGTGCCAAGGCTGTTGGGCTTTGGAATTCAGGGAAGCTGTAACTGCTTGCACAGGATTTGGCCCATCAGCACACATATTGAAAGAGAGAGGGGCTGATGGGTTCCTAACTTTCTCCAATGATTTATATACAGACAATGATTAATGGGAAAGGGAGAGAGAGTTTCTTCAGTGACACTCTCACTGGTAAACTACCAAGGCTCCTGTAAACAAACTCCCACCCATGCTCTTGAAAACAACACTAATGAAACTCACTGGGTCATTAAAAAAATCAAAATACATTATGTACATTTATGAAAACACCATAATGAGACTCATTATTACGTATAATTAATATATGGTAATAAAAAGCTTTAATAAAATAGAAATAATGAATAAGAAACTCCCATATTCCGATAGAAAAGTACAGTGAAAAAATCCTCTATCCACCCTAAATTTGAACCAATAAAGCAGAAATTTGAAACATTTTTAAGAACGACTTACTTTAAGACATAGCTCCTATACACAATTTCTTAGGAGTGTGCTCCACCAAAATGTAGAAGTAAACAAAAAAGTATGCTAGAATATACAACACTACAGCAAAAACAAAAAACAAAAAACAAAAATTATCAAAATGAAGCTAAATTTGAAGTCTCAAAATACTATCTGTATTCTCACATTGAGAGCGAACTACATTGTCAAAGTCGGAGGAGTCTGAAGGAAGTGGCATTAAAGAACAGGAAAACTGTAATTAATCATGTGACCTGGGTTTAACAGTACTTGCAAAGTCAGTTTAGTGAATATTGAATGTTAATTTAAGCCAAATGTGTGATATATGAGATGGAGGTGTGAGAAGCAATGAATCTTAACAATAGCGGAACCTGGGTATAAAACGACTTTGAATTGCCAGTATGGAGTAGAACTCAGAGGAAGGCAGAGTGTTAGTTCCTACAGACAAAAATCAAACACTGTCTTAGCCAATTTGTCCTTGCACAGGAAACTATTACAGATTGTGTACCCTCTATTTACAAAAATGACTTCTTATGGTTCTAGAGACTTGGAAGTCTAGGATAAAGTTTGAACAGGTCACTGAGGTTGTTGTCTCGTGAGGGATGGCCATGAGCAATGTCTTCCAGCTGTGTTCCCACATGATCGAAGGCAGAGCTCTCTTCTCGGCTTTTCATATAATTGGTGACAGTACTTCCCTCAAGAACAAGTCACCTCCCAAAGGGCATACATCCTGACACTATCACCTTGAAGGTTAGAATTTCGATGCACAAATATTAAGGGTACACAAATATTCAAACACAGCAAATAACACAGAAACTGTTTCTCAAAAGGCCATTCACCAAGATCACAAAATCTTGTAGCACAAAATTCATGGATGATGTGATAGTTTCCTTCCTCTATGCTGTTCCTGAATTTTATATTATTATGGAGTTCTGCTTAAACTCCTGAAGGGCTTTCCTTGTTCAGAAACCATCTGAAGTCTGTGCGGTACTAGACTATGATGGTACCCCAAATTTTCACTTTTTTTGTCTTGCCTACTGTTCCAATCCATCACCCACACTGCAGTTAGAATGCTAAAGGGATTGTGTGTTTATTACACTCCAGTTCAGAAAAAAAATCACACTGATTAAATCTGGTGCCACAATGTATACGAAGCAAGGCTTTCACTTCATCTTGGCACCACCCACTTAGTTATCGAAATCTCTACTTTCTGTTCTAGTTGAGACTTCAATTAAAATCATAAGGACCATCTGCTTCTGAGTTCCTCATGAGCAATGAGACTACAATATCCAGGGGAAACATGAGCTGGGACACAATGTCTCTTTGAATTGAGGCACTGGTAGATGAGCTGACCAGTGATAGATTTGGGTTTCCTTTGTCAGGACAGTTAAAAGACAGAACTGGGTCTGGCTCTGGTAGCTCAATCCTTTAGTCTTAGCACTTGGGAGGCAGAAGCATATGAATCTCTGTGAGCTCAAGACCAGTCTAGTTTTCATAGAGAGTTAGTTCCAAGGCAGCCAGGGTTACACAAGGAGACCTTGTCTATGAAGAAAAAAAAAAAAAAAAGGAAGAAATGGGACTGGGCACCGAGTCAAGTCCCAAGAAGTCTCAGGGGAATTTATTCCCATGCTATTTACTACTCAAATTAAGAGTTCATGAAAAAGTTACAGCAGCACCTCCTTGGAATTTGGAAGGATTGGCAATTTAGGACCTCATCCTAATTTTACTGACTTTAAATATTCATTTAAAAAAATAGACCAGATGACAAAAAATGTATAAACTGACCTCTGAAATAAAGTTTCCAAGTAGCCTCTCCCACCTTCTAGGCCCTCGTCCCTCCAGGACTTCTTTCTTATACTGTATGTCTTCACGGCATCTCTCTGTTCTCAGTGGGAGCCTTATCTGGAAGAAGAAGAAAGAAAGAAAGAAAAGCCTGTTCTGCTAGCGACATCGTAATCTTTGTTTTGAATTTTAGTCATGTTATTTTTGAATTGTAGTCTTTGTGCTCCCAGAGTCTGTGAGTCACGTTCCTCACAAGCATCTGGTAAAAGAAAGGCCCTGAGGGTACAGGTGTGAGGATTCTGTGAGAGCAAACAGGCTGAAGGAGACACAGAGAACATCATTTTAAAATTCTGGAGCGAGAGCTGGAGGGATGTCTTTGCAGTTAAGAGCACTGGCTGCTCTTTCAGAAGACCCATGTTCAATTTTCAGCACCTACACTGTAGCTCACAAGCATGTGTTCCTCCACTCCCAGAGGATCCACCACCCTCTTCTGGTTCCTTCAGTATCAGACATGCACAATGTCCATAGACATATATGCAGACCAAACAACCATACATATAAAATAAATAAATGATAAAAAATACATAAATAAAACCAGACTTCCAAAAGTTTGGAGTTAATTCAGACACTTTACCATATTTATACAAATATAGTTGGGCCAGCCCACACCATAAAAAAAACCCTGTGTGGAAGCCTAGTGCTCTTGAGAGAACATTCTCTTCAAATGCTTGCAAGTCAGTGTTGGACATACACTAAACCATGACAGTTTGTTCTGATTTTTCTCAGATCAGTCATATGCTCTCTCAATTTCCATCCATGTGCTTCAGATAACTGTTTCCACGTGGCTGCAGATAAAGAGCCCTGGGACTAAAGCCTGAGCAGTGAGGTTCAATATAATCACAGGACATTAATTCCAGAAAAGAATGTAACTTTTTTTTTATGTAGCAGGACAGATGAAAGATTCTGAGTTTCAAGGATGATCTCAAGTACAAATGTATCTTCAGTTTCCTCTGTCTCTTTGTAGGCCTAAACACAAAAAGTACTTCCAGTTTGGTGGCCTTTAAAGTTTAGAGTGACTTGTCCCTCAGAACATACCAACACCTGCTACGTAATCAGAACAAATAAATGGGCTTTTCTGTTTTAGAAACTGTAGGAAGGTAAGTTTTTTTCTATTTCAAGACAATACTTGGTTGCCAGAAAAGCAGAGCAGGCACTGGGTGAGGGTGTAGAAGACAGATCTTTGGTATGTTGTGTGAGCATGAGCACCATTGGCTCTGCTCCAGGGACCTGAGAGTCAGGATTCCTTCTTATCTGCATCATTGGGCACTTGCATATTTTTAATTTGCAGCTAGCAGGAGCCCTTCCATAAAGTCCTTCTTTCTCTTTTCTACTTGATTTCTTAGTTTCCTCGTGAGTCTGGTTTATTTACATGCTATACCCACCCATACCAGACACCCATACCCTGCCCCCCACACATCTCACACACATTGTTCATCCCTCTGTAGTTCACTAAGTTCACTGGCTGCACTTGAAGGACTCTGGTTAGAAATCATTGACTCGGAGATACCTCCGCTGCTCCCTGACCCCTAAGCTTGCATCATTCTCTCTATAGACATTGATAACAGAGAAGCGTCACTACTATTGGGAATGAAAAGAAACCATTATAAATGGGCATCACAAGTTGTTAAAGAAATGATACTGAAAAACAAATTATGTTGAAATTTTGCAGTCGCAATAGATGCAAATCCACATAGATTCTCACTTCACCTAACACAAAAATAGATTTCTGTTTAAGTAATTAAATGTAAAACTGGACACAACCCAGATAGATGTTCGGCTTCAATAGGCTTAAATAAATGAAAGTTGAAACAAGAAAATGTATTTATTACTAATCACACTAGCAAATATCTCTCAGAATGATAATATTTGATGGTAGAATAGGGCCCGGGGCAGATATAATTATAGTCATGTAAAATGTTAATGTATAATATTTTCAGAAAATAGTTTTCTAATATGAATAAAGATTTAAAGTTCTTGGCCTTTAGCAGAATAAAGTTGTTAAGGAAATCCAGTCAGAGACATAAGACCAAATATGCACATAGATATATCCACTGCTTTTTCATTTAATGTACACATTTAAACCAAAAATCGAGCCAAATTACATTAAGCCAAATATAGATCATTTTTTTAGAAGAATGTAATGCCTTTATTTCAAATTACATTAAGTCAAATATAGATTATTTTCTAAAGAAGAATGTAATACGTTTATTAGTTTAAATTGGATTTCTTAGATGTTAATAATAACATATTTCCATTATACATATGTATATATATATGTACATATATATGTTGCAATTAGAGTGAGATCTTGAATATTTGGATTAGTTTTACTCCATTAACAGATTGAGCTTTTTACTATATCATTACATATACTATATATACTGTGTCATTATATAGCTTTTAGCTGTGCCACTTAGTTTGGGGATATTCATAATATATTCTCATTCCATCTTCTACTTTAGTTAATAACAGGTGAAAATAAGAAATACCACTGTTTTAGTATTGAAGATTAGCTAAGTGTAAATAGATGTTCCATGAATGATATGACTGTCTACACATTCATTTCTATCTCATGTCTAGAAATGCTTCTAATAAGAATATATATGAGCATATAGTTTTCTGCTGACTTATGTTTACAGAGCACCATAATGATATAGATGCCCAGTTTTAGTCATAAGGAAATCAGGACCTGGATATATGGGGTGTTTTCCAAGCTCACACCGGCAATCAGTAAGTTACAGCTCTGAGATAAGAGTCCCGTTTTGCTTGGCTCTTAGTTTACGGCTACAGAAGATACATGATGCATCAATGCTTGAAATTAGGCAGCCTGTATAAACCTGAATGCCCAAAGGACATCTTCCCACTCCCACAGTTTAACAATTGCCTTCTTGTTTCAGAGCTGTTATCTGTGAAGCATCCCAACTTGGATGAGCCCCAACTCATTGTCTTGGTTTCATTTTGTTTTTAATTGGGATTTAAATGCTGGCAGTTATAAGACTTGTTGGCATTTGAAATGCAAAAGTTGACTTTTCTCAACCAGCCTGATTAGGTACTTTTATAAAGGAAGACACTGCTGATTGTGATGCCAACTGGCTTAGATGCTTTTGAAAACCAGGGGTGAATTGTACCTCATCAGCGAGGAGTTAGTAGAGAAGACTGATTCACTCTGGGAGTGCTTTACAATCACTGGATAACTTTAAAGATTCTTCATGGCCACAAGATTGTTACAGCAGCAGCAGCTCTGTGTCTGCCCACTCACCTTCAGAAAACAGGAACATGAAACCAGAATAGATTCAGCTTATTCTGCATGATGGTTCCAAGCTGTGTGGGAGAGCTGTGTGTGTTCTCTCTTGCATATCATTGTGAAAGTATATTATAGTGATCCTGCCGGCCTAAGGAGTGGTGGGTGTCCTGCCATGTGGAGTTAGTTTTGTGTTTGTGGGAAGATAAGCAGTAGGAGGCTAGCATGATGTGTCTGCAACACATATCGGGTATGAGTTAAGGATGAGTCAAGTGTGTGCCTAACCAGTGGCAACATTTTACATGTGCTTAAGTGGAACAAAATTTGTTCTCAATATACCTAGAATTATATTTGAGGCCACTTGTTGAAAATTCCAAGCACTCCCTTGACTATCACCTTCACAGTTAAATATAAATCAAAGGTAGCCATAGTAGCACAGGAGAAACCAATTTCCAAAAACCTAGAAACACTGCATTTCTATCACTACCAACAAATGGAAGTAAACTTCCTAATTTAGAGTCAATACATTGTTTCAACATGCTGTGCACAAAAGGAGCTTAGGAAAATAAAAATAAAATACACTGGATGAAATCAGATTCTATAATATGAAATCATGGTTTGTCGTAAGGGTTTAAAATTTTCTCTGAAAAACAGAAAATATAAAGTTGAGATAATTGATAATGTGTTTTTTAATTACTGTTAACACTGTTTCTCTAATAATTTGTTAGTCAATTTATTGCACATTAACTGTGGTCAATTAACTGTCTACAAATATATGTGTTATTCTGGTCCTGTGTTATGTGACTTTTTTCTAGGAAGACTGAACAAATGGCTATTCACCCCAGATAGGGCACCAATAATAAAGAGCAAAGAAACAAGTCAATGCAAATTTAATTTAGTAAACAAGGGAATTTATCAGAACTAGTCATTGGAGCATGGGGGACACAAAAGCAGCCACATGACCAGAAAGTCCTCCCTGATATAGTGATGTCTCACAAAAGATGCCTCTGTAGATCTCTGGGACAACTTTCAGGCTGCTAGGAAAACCAGAGAGTCAACTTTCCTCAGACGTTAATATTGCTTACATAAATATGGGAGGGGCTTTAGGGGTCTTTGCACCTTGTAAGTTTCCTGAACCAAGTGATTTGCAAGAGCATTTTCCCTCCTTCCAGAAATGGAGTTTCAGTTTAGATGGACTGTCTATACAACCTGCTGCAACTCACTAGAACTTAGATACAGATGCAATTTTAGCTTAGTTTTTTTTTGTAGTACTATCAATGTACATCACTTTGCATACATCCCAAACACTAAAATTCTAGTTTTAGCATCTGTTTCTACAACTAAACTGCAGATATTTCTTTCCTAAGAAGAAATGAATATTTTTATTTGCATGTCATTTCTAACAGAGAATGTATTCATTAAAATCTGATAAGTTGAGTTTATGCTAATTGAAGTACATAAGGGGATAGAAAGGAAGGAGTAGCTGGGAACATGTCCTGGATCTCCATGGGTAAATGGCAACTTTTACTATAGAGTTTACGCATCATTGTTTCTCTTCCTGTATTAGTTACTTTTCTAATTTTTTATAAGAAAACACCTAAAAAGGAACAAATTAAGGGAGGAAACAGCACTTGTTTTGTCTCACAGTTTGAAGATACATTCCATCATGATGTACAAAGTTTGGCACAGGAACATGAAAAATCTAGTCACATTCCATTCACAATCTTTACAGAGAGAATGGATACTGGTGATCTTCTATCTTCCTCCATTTCTTTTCCTTTTTATTAAGTCTGATAAACCTGCTCACGGGATGGTATCACTCATATTTAGGGTTAGTCTTCCCATCTCCATAAAATCTCTCTAGAAATGCCTCAAAGACATGTCCACTAAATAATTTCAAATCCTGTTACCAGTGAAGACTAACCATTACACTTAAAAAAATAAAAACTTACAATAGTAATTCATATCTTAGACCTTAGTACAACTTACTCCTAATTAAAGAAAGACAATATCTCAAGGCTTATGACTCCATATTTCCTAGAAGGCAGTCTGTAGAATTGAATCCGTGTTGAAGAATAATATAAAATGAAGTGAAAGATATTATCCAGTCAGCAGCTGTATCAATGATATTTCGTAATACATAAGTAAAACTGAGATACTCTCTAAACAGCGATACCCTAAATAATAAGGTTTTACATTATTGAGGCATTCAGAAATTTAGCAAATACACAGTCCATAACTGCAGTGTATCAAGTACCCGTCAGGATTAGTGGAACTTCCTTACTTACTTCCCAAAGGGGAGAGATTTGGAACTCGGGGGTGACTTGTCCCATTGAGGACACTAGAGGAGATTTGAACAGATTTGTTTCTCTGATTTTTCATAAAAGCTTCTGTAAAATGGTATTAAAAAAATCTCACAACAGTTGAACACCACATTTGTGAGTGTTAACTACTTTTTTTCTCTTGTTGAAATTGTTTGGCATGATTTTGATGAGGGCTTGAGAAGAGAATTCCACGGAGCTTCAGCAGCTACTGTGTAGATCAGCTGTTAGTCCACTTTACCTTGCTTTAAAGGAATGATGGTAGCATGAAGCCATGGGAGACTCTAGAACCATCCATGTTATCTCCCCAGGGAGATATTTCAATCACTATCCCTTATTTGCAAAGATATTACAAAGTTACAACTCACTGAAAGAAACCTTAAGGGAAATCTCAGAAAACATGCATAAGAATTTCTAGCTGATATATTGATATCCTCTGAAATTCTATGGTGAATAATTAGAATGTGGTCGTCTTAGAACTGTGGACAAGAAATCCTCTCATAGAGTCTAAGTTTGTTTGTTTGCTTGCTTGTTTGTTGAGATAGGACCTGACTCTGCAATCCAAGATGGCCTTGAACTCACTATGTAGCCAAGATTAACTTCAGTCTTGTAGCAATCCTCCTCCTGTATCTGCCTCCTTAGGTGTACAATTACGGGTCAAACTCCCACAACTGACTAATCTGAAGTCTTAACCAATCATACCAAATTTTATGTTACACCTAGTATCAAAACAGCCACATTTGGATATTTTTGAGTTCTGTCTAGACAGCTGAATTCCAGTATCTTTTGGCAACTTAATAAGAATCTGTTCTTCTTCTATCCTGACTTCTAACTTACAGGGACCAAACATATGGGAGTACATTTCCCAGAATCTCTGGGATATTGCCCACCAGTGAGATACCCAACAACGATGATTTAGGCAGGAAGGAGAGAAACAGAGGGGTCTCCAGAAGAGAGATTTTTCATTAGACTACTGGCAGTCATCCTCTTCGCTGCTTTCACTGTGAAAATTAAGGCGTTTGCTGCACTTGATAAAACTTCCGAAACAATACAAGAGCAGGGATATAATTTCCTTTTTAAAAAAAATCTATTGATTAATAAAGATTTATTGAGTACTTCTGATGAGCCAGGTACTGGCAAGTCTTTGATATAAAATCAAACGAACCATTCTCTGCCCCATTGGAGTTTATTACAATTTGTATAACTGTCTGAATGCAACAAAAGACATTTCAATACTCAAGCCTACAGAGATTGATGGTTTCCCCATTTCCAGATGGGGAGAAGAGGCAGCGCTGGCTCTGCTTCCACTGCATCCTGAATGTAGCAGTGGGTCCTGTATCACTGCCAAGGCGATGCCAACTGTCTATGGCAGCATATGGGGGTAGACAGTCCCTCCCAGACACAGTCACAGTCATGTTTGTGAGCCTCCTATATGAGACTAAACTAAAAATAGAGGCTTTCATCACGATTATATTTTCTCATATTAAAATAGCCTAATTCACCAACCTGTGGAGAACAGATGCTCACCTACTTTGGATAGTTTGATATGTGATCTAAATGTATTGATGGATGTTTTTTGTTTTTTCTTTTCTTTTCTTTTCTTTTCTTTTCTTTTTTTTTGCCTCCTGTACTTCCGGGTTTCCTCACTGAAAAGTATCACAGGTAGTATGAGAAACAGAGTGAAAATAGTTTTAATTCTTTTCATCCTGTGTCTTAACAAGACACTCATTGAACTAAAGAAGTCTATAGTGAGGAAGTAGTGAATCTCTCAGTTAGTCAAGGACCTTCCTGAATGTACAGTACAAACCATATTTTTAAAGCCAAAGAGTTTATGTTCCTAAACTACTGTGAGTTGTGTTTAGACTGTCAAGTTTTATATTTAATTCTAGAAGGGAACACAAAGTTGTGTTACGCATGATAGCTTCAATGGTATTAAGCTTTTGATGTTGGCTTTCCATTGAGCCTACTTGGTTTTCTAATGATGTAGTTCATTCTACACATTTTCTTTGGCCTTTGGGGGCTATTTAGTTAAACTTTAATACTGTATGTATGTGCGTGCATGTGTGTGTGTGTGTGTGTGTGTGTGTGTGTGTGTGTGTGTAGAATAAGTCATTAGGTCAACTCAGGAATGAATTCAGAGGCATTTGATGATAAAGAAAATCAGGACTGAAAATAATCTCCAAAAATATAAGCTATTGTTCTTTTGAGAATGCAAACTCTGCTGTTATCCATGGCTCTGTACATGCTACATAGCCTTGTGCTAGTAAAATAAAATTTTAAAAAATTTTAAAAAAACTTACATTTCCTTTCTTCCAATTGTTAAGGACTGAAACAAATTCAACACGAAACCAAAATTGCTGACAACAGGTCATTAATAACAAATTGGTAACTATACCCAGAGTGAACAACATTATTTAGGTGTGCAACTTAAAGAAAATTTAACACTCTATAAAGAATTACTTGTGTATGATTACAGAAACATAAATACCTAAGGCAAGATTAGAGAAGAAATGAAATCTGTTTCCTGGTTAAAAAAGAAATGGCCTCAGTCTTTGCTTCCGAGCAGACACTCAGGACACTAGTGAAGGCACCGTCTTGATGCTGCCAAGTCTGTACCTGTCTTCAGTGTGAGTCACGGACTGAAAGTAGCAACACTATTATGTTTGAAATAGTGAAGAGATGAATGAATGAGTGAATGGATACAGTCAATCTACTGTCCCTGTCTAATCCAAGAGCACAAATGGATGATATGGAAGGCAAAAATCAATATAGCAATGGTGTTCATGAATTAGAAACATTCAAATTAAATCATTGTACATACTTTGCAGTTGACTACTGCATTGAAAACAATGGTCAAAGAAAGCACTAATAAAATACACTCAGTGCTCCAAATAAAACTGAACAATTGTTTTTCAAAGACAATTATTTTGACAACTAAAAATAAGGGTCTTAAAATGACCAGTGTATAAAGAAGCATTATCACAATTGACTAATACGAATGCCCTTCTACTCATCCCCTAATGATCACCAAATGCTGTGGATATTTCCTAGTATAAGAAAACACATTGCCATAAACCAGTATTTTTTATAGTATAGCTAGAAATCATTTACTTTAGTGATTGCCCTTTCTCATTTTCTGTTCTTAGCACCTTTGTCTAGTATCAGTTACATCAAAATACATACATAGGCTCTCTCTTATGCTTCCTTGTCATTCTGTGTCTTTTTATGCCAATGGCATATTCTTTGGGAGTACTATAGATGTTATTTTGTTTGAATATAATTATTCCAACTTGGTACATTCATTAAAAATTGTCTAAATTAATTGTAGTCTCTTGTGGCCACATATCAATTTTAAGATAACTTATTTTTTTTATTTCTGTGAGGAACTGCCTTAAATATCTAGATTTTTCCAATCCTTAAACATGAAATTTCTTGGTAATTCATTATAGTTTTCTTTATAGGCATCCTGCTGTTCCATATATACACATGCTGTATATGTTGATTATAATATTTCATTCTCAGAAAGGTGAATTCCACATTATCTCATTCATATATGAATCTTTACAGGTTTATTTCATAAAATGGAGATATAATAGTGGTTACCAGAGATTGGAGAGGAGATAAATATGAAAAATTCACTAAATTTATGGTTGGAGATGAAGAACAAATTTTAGTACATACATAGGGTTATTAATGTTAGCAATGATATATTATCTATTTCCAAACAGATAGAAGATATTATTTTAATGTTTGATCACATAAAATGTATATTAGAGGTAGTAGAAACAATTTTTGTATGCATGTTTGCATGGTGTTCATGTGATTAACATGTGTGAACCCATGTTTTTATGTAGGTAGGCACATAAGTTTGTGAGTGCACATGCAATTTTGTGCATATGGAGGCATTGATTGATAATGGTTGTCTTCATCAATTAGCTCCACCTGATATAGTGAGGTCAGCTCTCACACTAGACCCAAATCTAGTTAACCACCTTGGTTCTCAGATTTCCTGTCTCCACCTTCCATGAAATCAGAGTGGGACATGTCACTACACCCACCCAGCTTTTGTGTGGATTCTGGATCGCTGATATCCAGTCCTCACACTTGTACACAAATGCTTTACCTACTTAGCCGTCTCCACAGTTCTGGCACGCTGCTACTGTCATTATACAATTATATATGTATTAAAGCATAAGTGCACCTCATAAACCCCTACAGTTTTATTTGACTTTACAAAAATAAATCAAATGATTTTAAAACTGTGGGAAAGATCTACTCATCATTCTAAACTGAAGAAAAAGGAAGCTGGAGAGATGGTTCAGCAATTGACTGCATATTGCTTTTGCAGAAGACCAAGTTTGGTGTGCAGCACCCACCTGAGACAGCTCACAACCACCACCTCCAAGAGAGCTAGTACCCTCTTTGAGTCTCTGTAGCCACCTACACTCAATGTGCACATATGCACACATGGACACAGAGAACACACTAGGACAAAACAATAAAAGAGAAGACTAGAACAGGAAGAGTTAAAGTGGGATGGGGGATAGAAAACAGGACAGAGAAAGGAGTCAGGAAAGGGGTTAAATAATACTAAAAACCTTTCAAATATATGGACACTGCTACTATAGATACTTATTAATGGACTTATCTTATAAAGGCATGAGGGTTCTTACTAGACACCAGTTGCTAACAAATAAAAAAGATCAGTGCCAGGAATAGATTACTTCTTCTGGAGTTATTGGTCAGTGTTTTTCTCTGCACCCACTCCCATTATAATATTTCCTTTTTACTCTCCAGAACTTGCTGAAAATACCACAGACTTGAGTCATAGTACATGGAGAAATCAAGCTGGTACTGACCTGTTAGTTTCATAGATGCTAGTTAGCTTTCACAGTGCTGGAAGATGCTATACAAAGTACAGTGGGGGGTGGGGTGCCGAGATAAGCAATCAATTATATCTAGTTATGAACTCTGTGAGCTATAATAATGACGGGCATGCCAAGAAATACCCATTCATTTAATAGTGGCACAAACATTAGAAGAGTAAACAACCAGTTTTGAATAGGTTTTAAGTCTTGCTCTGTAAGTTAAAACTCATATCTGATACTACCATTAGTCCAAGGACCTATGGCTAAACAGGTCATAGGCTCAGGGGGAAATCAACTACTCTTTGCTAAATGGACTTAATATTAAACTGACTCATAATGATAATTATGCCCATGGACGAATGCATCTCTCAACCCTCATCTAAGAAGCTTCTATTTATAGTGGATGGTAATTAACACAGAAACTCACAACTGTCCAGGGTGCAGGGAATAAGAGACTGCAGAATGCTCAGCCATTCAGGGAACATACATGCTACACCTTCTCCTAAGGCTCAGTGATCTTTCTGGAAGAAAGTGAATAAAACAAGTAAGAGCCAGAGGCTGTAGAAGACTACAAGGAAACTGTGTCTTCTGGACAGAGAAGGGCAGTAGTGAACTGTGCAAAAACTGTGCAGGTCCAAGCCAAACCAAATCACAGCATGGAGATGTCAACTGGACACAGGCATGGAATCCCAGCCCTGGCAGCTGAGCTAGTGACTATTGTTAGCTATTGGGAGAGAGAGAAAGACGGTTTTCTTTAAGAGTGTAGAAAGTCCTGGTTAGTCTACCATGCACCAGTGAAGGATCACACATCCAAGAATATTTGGGTAGTACTAATTGGTCTTGTTGGGTTACGAAAAGAGGACACAAAGTTGGAAGGGTAGGAAAGTGGTATAGATCTGCAAAGTATTGGGGGATAGAGGTGAAAAAAATCAATATATGATATATGAAACTCATAAAGAAATAACAAATTTTTTATTAAAAATAAGTTAAAATATAAAGTAAACCTTTCCTTTTTAATTTTGAGATTATAATATAATTGAGATATAGCATAATATACTATATTTTTAATATTTCTCCCTTCCCTTTTTCCCTCCAAACATTCCAAAATACCCCTCATTGCTCCTTGTTCTCTTTCAAATTGATGGCCTCTTTATCCATATACATGTGTGTGTGTGTGTGTGTGTGTGTGTGTGTGTAGCTTGATAAATATAACCTGTTCAGTCTGTATAATGTTACTTATATGTATTTTTTCAGGGACGATCATTTGGTATTAGATGAACAATGGTTATGTCTTCCCTAGGAAAGGCTATTTTTCCTGCTCCAGCATTTGTTAATTGCCTGTAGTTCTTTGCATAGGGTTAAAGCCCTCTAGAGTAATTTCTATGTTTATGTTTACACTAACATATTTTTACCTGAATGTTCAGATGCTGTTTTAAGCTAGTAAATATCAAAGTATTATATTTACAATATGCATGCTGTCACTATGTACGAACCCATTGCATATGCAGTTTAGATTTGCCATGTGCATTTTGCCAAACTGAACCAAAATATAGTGAAATGCACTCACTTGGAGAATTTGTTTTAGATTCAAACAGAACCTGAAGTTTCTGGTTGTATGTTTAGTAGCCTTCCGACTTCAATCATTAATATTATTTTATTTAGTGTGTCTTAAGTGTGCTCATGTAACATAAAACTAAGTCTCAACTGGAATCTGATAATCTTAGTTATTAAATGCCAAGGTAAGATATCAAATTAAATACAAACCTCAAAGGAAATGATAAAGGATCCATGAGATTACTCTTAGGCTCATCACCAACATTTGGAATCTAATAGACCCTCAGGATTATCAGTAATGAGTTTAAGAAGCATTTGTAAGCCAATAGGGCGTTGAAGTTATGTTAGCATAGATTCTGTGCCATACTCGTTGCCAATTTACAACCTGCATGCTGGGCACCACTGTTACCAGAGTTCTCATGTCTGCACCCAAATAAAGTCTTCAACTTAGAGACTTTAGTCAGTTGAGAGTCCCTTTACCAGTGTAAACTGAGCTGAATCTGTGAGAACCTTCTTCACTGTGAACAAAGGCAGTGCTACCTTAACCCTGTAATTCTGTATTGAATTTCTGCTGTTGACTTCTTTGCTGTTACTTCTTGCTTATTTTATTGAAATTCATTTCAGTTTAATGTTATATATAAGCTTGAAATCGATGTTGTCTAGGATATTAATTATTATCTAGAACAGGACAGATCTAAGGCAGTCCCAGGTAACTTTGATCTATTTTATCTTCTAGGAACAGGTTCTTTTTTTAAATTTATTTTTATTTTAAAACATTTTTTTTATTTTACATACCAACCCCAGTACCCCTCCTTCCTCTCCTCCTGCCCGCCCCACCTCCCCTTATCCTACCCCACCCCTCATTCATTCCTCAAAGGGGGTAAGGTCTCCCTTGGGTAGTCAACAAAGTCTGGCATACCAAGTAGATGCAGGGCCTAGCCCCTCCCTCCTGCATCAAGACTTGAAAAAAGTATCTCACCATAGAAAACTGGCTCCAAAATGCCAGTTCATGAACCTAGAATAAGTCCTGGTCTCACTGTCAGGGCCCCACAAACAGATCAATCTACACAACTTTCATCCACATTCAGAGGGTATAGTTCGGTCCTATGCAGGCTCTCCAGATGCCAGTCCAGAGTCTGTGAGCTCCCACTAGCTCAGGTCAGCTGTCTCCGTGGTTTCTCCATCATGACCTTGACACACACACACACACACACACACACACACACACACACACACACCTGACCCACCCCCACCCTCCCACTCCCTCACCCCACCGCTCATATGATCCTTCCTCCCTCTCTTCAACTGGACTCCAGGAGCTCAGTCCAGTGCTTAGCTGTGGATCACTGCATCAGTTACTGGATGAAGGTTCTATGATGACATTTAGGCTAGTCATTAATCTGACTACAAGGAAAAGCCAGTTCAGGCACCCTCCCCACCGTTGCTAGCAGTCTTAGCTGGGGTCATCCTTGTGGATTTATGGGATTTCCCTAACACCAGGTTTCTCTCTTACCCATAATGGCTCCCTCTTTCAAGATATCTTTCATTGCTCTCCATCTCTGTCCCTCCCCCAACTAGGCCATCTCAGTCCCTCATGTTCCCCTCCCCCATTCCCTCTCTTCTACCCTCCTCCTAGTTTACCCAGGAGATAACTATTTCCCCTTCCTGGGGCTTTCTGCACTTGTCCCTCTTAGGGTCCTCCTTTTTACCTAGTTTCTTTAGGGTTGTAGATTGTATATTGGTTATCCTTTGCGTAGGAACAAATTCTTAACTGCTATATGGGGGTGATTTCTAAGACACTCACTTTTTACATAATAAAAAATCAGAAGCTCATAATTAGCATCAGCTTGGTGTACCTCTTCAGTGGATTCACTGAAATTCCACGTGCTATATTTGAAAAGGGCAGCATCAAAATTTACAGAATATGTGAGAATTGCTTGGAAGAAAGTTGTGTATAAAACAGGGAGGGTTATTTTGAAACTACTAATTCTTCAATGACATTAGCATAACACCACATGGAAAAATATAGACTACAATGGCTAAGTTATGCAGTCCGTATGTGATAACATTTTAGAAACAGGTAAATCTTCTTTTGTTAAAGAGTTAATACGTATTATATATAATTATATAGGTATATGATACAACATGTAATTATATTTGTATATAATATAATTGTATATAATATATAGAGAATAAAATAAGAAATTTATATAAAAATTTAGTTATAAACAGTTCTAATAAATATGGTATTTCTAAATACTCAGAAGCTTTCTGTGTCTTGATTTAAAATACTGGGGTGTTTGGTTTTGTTTTTTGTTTCTGTTTTTTTTTTTTTTTTGATGTTTTTTTGAGACAAGGTTTCACTATATAGCTTTGGGTGGCCTGGAACTTGCTATGTAGACAGGCTAAACTGGAATTCAGAGATCCACCTGCTTCTGCTTCGTGAGTGCTGGTATTAAAGACTGTGTCACCACACCCAGTTTGTGTGTGTGTGTGTGTGTGTGTGCGTGTGTGTGTGTTATAGAATGAAGTCACTCTGAACAATTTTAGAAAATTTTCTAAAAACTGTGACTGTAATGAGAGAAATCGTCCTCTTCACTAACCTGCTGCTCAAGCTCTGTCAGTGGTATTAATTTTATCCTTGTTCTCATGTGGCTTTGTTTTAAATTTTGTTTTTGTTATTTTTTTGTTTTGTTTTGTTTTGTTTTTTCGAGACAGGGTTTCTCTGTGTAGCTTTGCGCCTTTCCTGGAACTCACTTTGTAGACCAGGCTGGCCTCGAACTCAGAGAGATCCACCTGCCTCTGCCTCCCGAGTGCTGGGATTAAAGGCGTGCACCACCACCGCCCGGATTTTTTTTTTATATAATTATATATGTGTGTGTGTATATACATACACACACACATATATATGGGTGTTTGCCCACATGTATGTCTGTGTACCACTTGTGTGCAGTGCCCACAGAGCTCATAGAGGGCATTGGATCCCCTGGAACTGGAGTTACAGACAGTTGTGAGGCACTATGCAGGTGCTGGGAATCAAACCTGGGTCCTCTGAAAGAGCAGCCAGTGCTTTTAACCGCTGAGGCATCTCTCCAGCTCCTGTTATTTTTTTAAGAGAAGGTATTGTTAGCTATCCCAGGGTGAACTTAAAGGTGTCTTGCTAAAATTTCTTCTCTGGGGGAGATATATACAATAATACCCTTCTCCCAGATCCCAATGACAAACCAAAATTGAATTTTACCAAAATCCCCTCAGGGTAAACAAAGAATTTATTAGGCTTGCCTGCACAGCAGTGTGTGAGCCATTGCTGGCAGAGTGTAGATGACCTCTAAGCAGCAGCACTGAAGGGTCCTCATCCAGTAGGGATGAGGGATTTCCAATGGCTTCATAGGTAGAGCCCTTTCTCCTGGTCCTTCTCCATCTATATACTCTACCCTAATTTCTGAGACCACATGCGCAACTCAGGTAGAATTGCCTACAGCTGATTGAGAGTTGTGGTTGGATACTCAGGTGAGAGTGCCATGTCCCTCTTTCCCCATCTTTCCAAGAGGGAACATCAACCATAAACAAGCCCACAGGAGAGGTGATTAACTTGTACGACTGAGTGGTAGAGAACCTGTAGTATATTGGAGACAATATGTCCTGCTCAGAGACAAAAGAAGGGAAGAAGAAAATAAGGAAAGAAGGAAGGAAGGAAGAAAGAAGGAAGGAAGGAAGGAAGGAAGGAAGGAAGGAAGGAAGGAAGGAAGGAAGGAAGAAACAGTGGGAGGGAGGAAGGGAGGGAGAAAGGGAAGAAGAAGGGACCTTCAAGGTGGAAAACCTCTGGTCTAGAAAAGTAACATCCAGAAAACATTAAATTAAGTTAAAATTCCCAAAAGTGAGGTTCTTTGTTCTCTCTTCATAGGCTTATTGGCAAAGATCTTTTGTTGTATAGAGTCAGTTTATAACTGTGGGAAGAGATAGGAGGTTTTGTTCAGCTTCTGTTTTAATGTTAAAGAACATGGGAAATGCAAGAAACCATTTCACAATCAAGTGAGAAAATGTTTTAAAAAAAATTAACCCTAACAAATTACATATAAATGGATTAACAACAAATTCAAAATAATTACAAGTCACGTAATAAGGACATGTGAAAAAACAACACATGAGTAAAATAATATCAATAAATAGAAAATACAGAAAGGAGTCTCACAGATACTTAGATATGAAGAATATAATTCTGGAAGAAATTATCAAAAGAGTTAAATAACAGATTCGTTCAAGCAAACTAACAAAAACAAATCAACAAAGCCCAACAGTGGTCTTTAGAATGGTCCAATCATAAGAGTAAAATGAAAAATGATAAGATACAGAAAAATGTCACATGGAGGATTAAACAATGTTAGATCTTTGCTTCAATAAGAAGAGGAATAAAGAGCTTGAATCCCTGCCTGAAAATAGGAGCAAAATACTGAAAGTTGAAGTGTACAAGTGTCACGATAGCTTGCCACTGTTTAATTTTTCTTGAAGACAACTTGTGACATAACTATTCCTTTTATTCATTATTACTTCATACATTGATGTTCATTTAACTTTGCCTTTTCATGTTTCACATTCCTTAATGACATACAGTAGTAAAATAAGAATAGTAATTAATGCCATGTGACTGTGAAGCATTAACTGAGGTTAAATATGAGATGCTGAATCAGGAAAGAATTTTTTGAGTTCTAGTACTGAGTTCTCCCCTATTAACTATGTATTTCATACAAATTATTTAACCTTTTATAAACCAATTACCTGATGTATGAGGATTTGGATGGACATCATACATAGCTTGCAGGACAAATATTTCTTCCTGTGTATCCTAAACATAAACTGAATGTTCACATTCCTGCCTTATTGTACACTTCTATACATCAATGTGTTCAGAAGGGGAAAGTTCCATTTTACAAACTCACTAGCATGTATTTTTTCTCAAGTTCCTGAAGATGAGCAAAGGGTGATATATGGTATGACACAGAGCAATATGCTCTAGAATTTTCTTGGCTTATTCAATCAATTTCTCTCTTTCTGATTTGATAATGTCTTCCCAAAAATGTTTCTTCTCATAACTTCCTTCAACATGGTCTTAAATGATTATACACTTGCCCGTCACTCTGTTGTGTCAATATGTGTTTCTTTTCTTTTCTTTTCTTTTTTTTAATACAAACTTAGCCTCTTTATATGTCAAGGAATTAATTTTACCAATTATTCTAATCAGCCCACAGAGTTAAGAAGACAAACACAAAATTATTTTCCTTTTATCTGTACAAAATTTTTAAATGATGGCAAAAATGATCCATGCCACATTTCTGATACAGTCTTGAATAGCAATAAATACAATCCCAAGGCACACCCTTGAGGAAAGACTCACAGCTTTGGGATTAGTGACAGTGTTACTGTCAGACCAAGGATATCCAATTAGAATATAAAGCCATAGTGCATTGGTTTTAGCCAAAAATGTAACTTATTGAAAGAGTATACTACAGAAACCAGGGCTTGGCTACAATACAGAAAATAATAAATTAATTGGAGCTATTTCCATTTTAAAAATTCTACCAAAATGTTTGGACTGTAAATGATGTCCAATCAGATTTTTAATATTTCTTTTTAAAGTAAATTAAAAGTGTGCTTTTAAGTATCACATTAATCAATTAACCAGCTCTTTCAAAATTAATCTTCCTTCATTTTAGGGCTACATTTCTTTCTACTTTTAAATGTACTTTTCAAAAATAACCAGTTTTGTTATCAATTCATATACATATAAATGGTCTTTAAATGAGACAATTATGTGGGGTAACTATCTGACTAGAAGCCATTGCTTCATTGCTTCACAGAGGAAGACACTGACATGAAGTCCTGCCTGAAGGACTGAGTGATGAAATAGTCCTTTATACTTCACCATTATGGCTTAACATGGTTAAGAAAGAGTACACATTTCATACCTTCACTTAAGACTTATTTATAGATTACAATTTTTTACTTGAGTTGAATCTGAAAATTTGTTAAGAATTACTTTTTAATGATTGCATTGGTTACTATTCCGTCATAATAAAATACCATTCAGGGAATCCTCTGCCATAGCTACTTGAATTCAATAGCCCTGTGAAACCATAGAGGAAGAATCTACCACTCCTTCAATCATACATAATTCATATCTCTAAAGCCAGTATCAAGTGAATGACACTAACAAATTCAAACTTGGAATGGACCCTGCCATCTTCCCCACTCTTGAATCACATTAGCACAACATTTTTAATTCAGTTGCTTCCTAGGAACAGAAGACTCCTTAGGGCTCTCTTTCACATGGTGGAAGCTTGACTTGGTGAGGTCTTGCCCTGAGAACACACGTCTCTTTATTCCAGTGCAGAGCAGGGGCTCTCCTTAAAGGGCTCTCCTTAACTCATCTCCATAACAGTTACAGACTGTCTTCCAACACATCTTGACTGTGACATTAAGATCTCTAGTGTTCTTTGTCTCTCCAAACTCTGTATTTTACGTTTCTGTCTTTTCCACTTGCTCTTTTTAATTGTATACCTATGTAAGCATTATCAATAAGAAATGCACCACACAATCAACATTATGTAGCATTTAAAACCTTCTGCCAAAGAAATCAGACTATTGCTTTTAAATTTAGCCTAGAGCAGAAATTAGATTCTTTGCCAAAATATGATGGGACTGGATCTCCAGCTACTAATATTGTTTCCCTCTGAAACGTCTTGAGCTGGCCATTCCTCTCAGCACTACCATCCTCCAAGTTCCTTCTAGGATGACCTTTTAAGCTCTGCTTATAGTGTTTAACTGCCTTTCTAGTCCAATGGTCCAAAGTGTTTCACATTCAAAAATAAAAACTTCAGGTTCTTTATATCAAAAACCCACTCTCTTGCTGGTAGTGGTGGCGCACGCTGGTAGGATTTGCTGAAGGAGGCGGAGGCAGGAGGATCACGAGTTCGAGGCCAGCCTGGGCTACACATTTTTAGAAAAAAAAAACCCACTCTCTGGGACCAATGTATGTATTAGTTACTTTTTCAGATGCTGAAATAAGATACTACTGTAGATGTAACCAACCGTCTTATTAAATAAGAAACACAGAGCCAATGTAAAGATAAAAGCCCAAGAGGTCAGAGCTAAGAGCCTTACTGCCTGCTGCCGGCTAGCCTCTTCCGCCAAGAGACCTCTCCGAAAGAGAGCTACTTCCTGTCTGTTTGTCTTTAAATAGACTCTGTGTCCTGTCTTCTCATTGGTTGTAAACCCAACCACGTGACTGCCTCATCACTGCCTGTCTGTACAGACCTCCAGACACACATTGGAGCATGTGTCTCCAATGCTGGCTGTATCCTTGAACACACAGAGATCTACCTAGTTCTGCCTACCAATTGCTGGGATTAAAGGCGTGTGCCTCCTCCAGCAAATCCTACCGGCGTGCACCACCACAACTGGCTTTTGATATGGCTTGCTAATAGCTCTGACCCCTAGGCAACTTTATTTATTAACATACAAATAAAATCACATTTCAGTACAAATAAAATACCACTATATACTACGATCTTGGGCACTTATAGAATAAATTATTTTGATTTATAGTCCCCAGGGCCTAAGAGTCCATGATGTTGGAGAAGAGGGGTGACAACAAAGAGTAGGTATGGTTTCTGGAGCAGAAATCTAAAAGATCACATCCTTAACTACAACAGGAAACCTAGGGAGCAAACTGAAAGTGGAACAAGGTTGTTCACTCTCCTACTCTGCCTCAGTGATGGGCTTGCTCCATGAAGACTGCACCTTCTAAACCTTCCCATTTAGCACTACAAGCTGCAGTTCAAAGTTCAAATACCAGAGTCCATAGGGGATATTTTTCATTAAAACCATCACATTCACAGACCATAATAGCTAAAACCTGTCTTCAATCCACTCACCACTGGTTGGCTAATCTATTACAACATTAAGGAGGAATGTATGAAGTTGCCTAATGGAGTACTTACTTTTGTCCTATAAATATAATTTCAGATTTCCAAAGCAACAAACAAATCTTCTTCTACATTGCATTCCCTACCCACCCACCCCTGCCCTGCCTAAATCCTTCTCTCTCCTCTGTAGAATTATTCTCTGATAAAATGTCACTTATACTTCACAATACACTTTTTTATCTATTGGATTTCTCTATATAAATATCTACTAATCAACCAAAACAAATATGGGATATAGTGATACCAGCATGCCAATTTTGATGCTCAATACTTTCCCAATGCAGCAGAGTAAAACCACCCTGTCAACAGTTCCATATAAGGATGCATCCCAAGACAACTATCACATACACTTGGCCAAGGTTGATGTTGGCCAATCCAGAAATAGATTATTGAGTATTAATCAAAGGGTTTCTCAGCAACAACCAATGCTGCCTGCCTGATACTGCAAGGTAGACTTAATTAAACTGATTTTCGATGGGATATCTTCTTGAAGAGAACCAAGCAATCAGTGGAGAAAGACAGTGCTAAGCAAACACACAGAGAAAGATGTAGGCTATAATTTGGGCTTAGAGTCAGAAGTCAAATCTGAGAATGAAGAATCATACAAGATCAAGTTCATGGGCCCAAAAAAGTTATTGGGTACAAATAAGTTGAGTGCAAAAAGAGAACAAATACTAAGTTAGACAGAGTAATGGGACAGAAGCTGGGAGAATAAATTAATTCATGATTTGACACTAGACAGAAGATATATAAGACATGTGCCCTATCCTCTGCACTCTTTAATTTTGTGAACGTATATGGGTATCATAGGTTGAGTTGGAGATAATTATATTTCTTGTGTAAATTGTTTGACCTAAAAGTCATGTTTTAGGAACAAATTAAAGTTCTTGAAGGGGAAAAAAAGTACTCTCAAATTGCCCCCAAACCTCTACTAGACACTAACCCATAAAGTGGAGTTATTTTCTTTATTGCACTTACTGGCTGTAATTCTCTTTTGGTTTTTGGTCAGGGTTTATTTATTGCCTTTTCATCTCTAAGTGAACATATACAAAGATTTTATGTACATCCCCAGTACTCCAACCATAGTAGGATCTCAATGAAATGTTTGACACCAGGATAATGGAAAGATGCAGCAAAAGAGAGAACAAAAAAGGGTACCGAGACAGCAGAGGGAAGGAAGGTGCAAGGTGGGAAGAGAACCTCATCTTCAGAAATCCCACCACTGTTCTTGAGTCCTTTAATCTAGACCAGTGATTCTCAACCTTCCTAATGTTGCAACCCTTTAATACAGTTCCTCATGTTGTGGTAACCCCCAACCATAAAATAATTTTTCTTGCTACTTCATAACTGCAATTTTACTACTGTTATGAATCATAATGTAAATGTCTGTGTTTTCTGATGGTCTTAGGTTATCCTGTGAAAGGGTCATTCAACAACCAAAAGAGTCACGACCCACTGTTGAGAACCACTGATCTGGATGCTGCTATTCTTCTTTTAAGACCTTGGTTATTCTACAGTTGCTACTTTATCAGCAACCCAATTGCTCATGTTTTTCTACTTGTCTGATGAACATAGAGTTTAATAAATTTCCACATTGATGATACAATTGCACACAGTTCAAATCTTAATCTTAGACGTATATCTTATAAGAATAGCAGTTACAGGGAGAAATGAGCACTTAGAGATTAAAAAAAATCTGTCTGGAGAGATGGTTCAGCAGCTAAGAGCACTTACTTCTTTTGAGGAAGACCCAGGTTCAATTTTCAGCACCCCCATGCTGGCTCAGAACCACCTGTTTCTCCAGTTCCACATAATGAATGTCCACTTCTACTCTCCCAGGCACTAGTCAAATAATACACACACATCCATGCAGACAAAACACCAGTAGACATAAAATACTTAAATGGAAACGAAGATAAAATGGTTATGCTTTATTTTCTTCACTAATTACAATGTATTAAAGAAGGATAGGAGCGTGTCTGTCTGGATAAAGCACTTGCTGTACCAGCGTGAGGATCTGAGTCCAGATCCCCACAGTCCATAAAAAAAAAAAATAGCGGGCAGGGTGGTGTGTATCTTTATTTACAGAGATGGGTGGTAGACATAGGAGGATCCCAGGGGCTTACTAACCAGTTAGTATATATAATTGTGAAGTTTCAGATTCAGTGAAAGACTCCATCTCTAAAACATTAGATGTAGTTTCTGACAGTCCTAGAAGACACAGACTCTCTGTATTTACATATAAGTAATATTATACAGATATAGCAAGCTGTATTTATGTATTTAGGAATACACAAGCACACATATGTAACAATAATTAATGAACAAAGAAACCATGAATTTGAAAGAAAATTGAATTTGTATTATTCACTTTATGTAATGTGAATGATTTTATGTACTTTGTGGTAGTGTTACATATTTAGATTATGTTGACATTTTCACTAACACAAGTAACATTGAGGTCTATTTTAATTGTTTTATATACATCCATGTTTTCCTCAGTGTAAATTTTATATATATATATATATATATATATATATATATATACTTTTCTGATTCACAATCACATATTATAAAAACAAAACTATGGGGGTTGGGGATTTAGCTCAGTGGTAGAGCACTTGCCTAGCAAGCGCAAGGCCCTGGGTTTGGTCCTCAGCTCCAGGAAAAGAAAAAAAAATTAAAAAAACAAAATTATGGCATCCAATATGAACTATAATCATTTTAAAAGAGTAAGAAAATATAAATATTATACAGCAGGCAGATATATTTAATTTTATATAAACTATTATACAACACTGAGGCATAAGGACTGGGTTAGATAGTATGGAAAAATATTCTATCTCAAAATATGCATAGAAAAATTGGCTGGAATTTGATGAGGGTTTTCAAATTGAGTTTTAAAAAAAACAGGAAGTGCAGCAAGGAAAGAAATGTGGAAGAAAGTTGCCAATCAGACGACAAATTGGCAGAATTCTTTCCCACAATCATAGATGCTGTTAGGGTTTGTTCATCAACATACATTAAAAAAAGTCTTCTAACTGACTCTGAATCTTTCCACTGACTTAAGATCACTGTGTTCATTTCTTAAATTTATGTGAGACAAGCCAGAGAAAGGAAGGAGAGACTAGGTAGTGAAATTTGTCCTCTTGTCCATTTTTCAAAGAAACCTTAAGTTTTAAACACCCAGAAACAACTGCCTCATATACTGAGACTACTAGGCTATGCCCTCCTTAATCAGGGATGACACAAAATCAAGACTTCTCAGGGGAAAACCTACAATAAAGGATAAGGATTCTGACAATGTCAGTGTCTGCAAACATCTCCTAATGCCACCAGGTAAAAAATAATCACCATCAGCAGTTCCAGTGCTTATTCAGCTTGTCATGGACCTAAATGACCCTCACTCAGATTTCTGCTGCAAAATTTACAGAGATAAAATGATGAAATCAAAAAATTCACTAAAAGTGAGATTAGAGGCAGAAGATATGATTACTGTTATCATTTAAATGATTTTAATGCCCTAATAGGGCATGTGTGCATGAGCGTGCACACATACATTTCATATAAAATGCAATGCTCATTGTGAAGGATTTAGAGAAAGAGTAAAACATGATCTGATGGTGAAATTTAGAGGTAGGCCATTGTTAAGTGCTTAGGATTAGACAGTCATGAGAAAGGAGGTCCCGTGATTCAATCTTGGTTGTTTAACACTAAGAAGAAAATGCAGTGTCTTCCTCACATAAGTATCCAGTCATCTTTGATTCATTTGTATAGCATGCCGTGCCTCAGGAAAAAATCTCATTGCACTGGTTACAGAAGTAATGGTCCGAAGCCATCAGATGACAGTTGAGACAATTATACAAGTTAGTATAGTGTATGCTAACCACAATCTGGAAAGTATTCTATATCATGAATTTTTCATTGTGAATGTTTAGAAAGGTAGCAACATCAGAGACAAAATGCTGTGTTTGAAAGTATAAGAACTCATTCTTGGAATTCTCAAATTACATCAGATAAAGACTCTGCACTGACAGGCTGGTAAATAAGATCTTAGAGCCAGAAACAGGTTACTTCTCTTGGGTTGTTGGCTAGTGAGGTCCCACGGACCCACAAACATTACAGGCTATTGCCATTGCTCTTGATTACACTCCAGAAGTTGATGGTAAGGTCTTGCTGCTGAAAACATCACATACTTCATCACGCAAAATAGAGAAATCAACCTGGCATTGATCTAAAAACTCCACCACTACTGGCTAGCTTTCATAGTGCTGGCAAGTGATGCCCATACTTCCAGAGGAGAAAAGTAAGTTTCGGTCTTGCCCAACTGTGATTCTTGTGAGCTAACATAATGACTGGACTGAAAAGATATGCCCGCTGGTGCAATGATGGCATGAACATCAGTTTCTCATTGGATTTAACTTCTGGTCCACAAAATGGAAACCATGTCCAACAATGTTATCAAATGAAAAGCTGTGTATAGTCAAGTAGATCTTAGGGAGGATCTACTACTATATTCTGATAAGGAACATGGTATTAAACTGACTCCTAATAACTTATCTCTATGCCCATAAATTAGTTTATTTCTCTGTCCTCATCAGAAAGTTTCTTTTTGCAGTAGCTGGGAATTAACATAAAGACCAAGAATTGGTCAGTGTACAGAAAATAAGAGACTGCAGAGTTCTCTGCCCCAAATGGGACATCTAAATCACACAAGTTCCTGCAAGGCTCTGGGGTCATTATAAAAGAGGAGTCAGAAAGATTGTAAGACTCACATACAGATGGTGAATGACTACACCAGAACAGTGTTTGCCAGTCACCATGGGGCAGTTACACAGATGAACTCAGAGGGGTTGTGACAGCACATGTAAGATGTGCACAATCTCAAGCCAAACACAAAATCCTGGCATGGAGATGGCAGGTGAACACGAAGCCCCACCATTAGCTGAAGAGCGACTGACAAATTACAACTGCTGGGAGGGAAGGGTCTCGTTGACCCCTGATAGGGTGACCACACTCCAAAGGCTTGTTCCACACCCAAGAGCAACACAAATTGGACTTGATGGTCTTAAAACGAAGAAAAGAAGTTGGGTGGATAGAGAAGTGAAAGTGGATCTAGGAGAAGTTGAGGTGGGGATAAATATGATCATAAAGACTGTATGAAATTCTCAAAGAATTCATAGAAATCTTTTTTTAAAAAAGATTACGTATTGACTACCAATTCCATGATTGTGGTTGATAACTGCTGGGATCCTTCAGTAAGTGTAGAAAGTATCTGTTTCTAATTTTAATGTCTTAATATTTTCCTCAGATCTCCAAGTA